>APFE031217919.1:102090-119077 GCA_000404065.3 Pinus taeda
ATGCACAGCTATAGTCACAACTGATAGTAGTCTCACCCTTTCACCCACCTCTAACACTTGTCTCCACTGAACTATCCATGCACTGAGTTAATTGATGTATTCTTTAGTTGATTTATGAGTTAATAATAGTGAATTAATTAATAATTAATTTACACCACTCATCGCTAGTGTATTTTTCAGTTAGACTAAATACAACTAGTTCAACTAAGTCAAACTGAACACAACTCCATCAACTCCTCAATCAACTCCACCAAACTCAATCACTTGAGTTCTAACTGAAGTCCATCATGCAATAGCTAAACTAACCCATAGGAAAAGTGTATTTCCTTCTGTGCATGTACCACATTCGCAGCTCAAACTAAAGTGTTGCAAGAGGATAAGATAATGTTTATAGTCTAAATATTATTAAGAGCTAATAATATTCGACTGTTTTATTTTTTGACTGGCAGTCTAAAAATAGGCTCCGCCCATATGTCTAAAAATAGAGGTCCATCTATTTTTACCAACATGACCAGTCATCCATAAATAGCATCCTGCAACTCATAGACCATGATCCATATGTCTAAAAAGAGACATAGTCTAAAAATAGACTTTGCGCCAAAAATAGCCTGCGGGCCCACTTAGTGAAGGTGACTTCTTTTCACTAAGCTCCATCATCTTGTTGCATTTTCAACACAAACAATTGAGTGAGTTCAACCTGAAAGTGGATACCTGGGTGTTAAAACATTGACCAAGGTGTGGTCAAGAATGTAAATTTTGTAGAGCAAGTTTGTAAACTTGTTAATGATGAAAAATTCACGTGAATGAGAGATTGAGAACTTTACATGATTAGAAAGGAGAGATCAAAGGAAATGATCATGTATCAAGTGTTGGAATCATATCGTGGCAACATATGTGGATGATAGAGGCAATGCACAAATCAATAGGGTTCCTCAATGATAATTGGTACTCGATCAACATAGAAATAAATTTTTGTTGCAGAAAACCATTTTTAGACATTTATGGAGTTATTCATTCCCTCACAATAATGAGACAACAACCTTAAGTTGTAATGCACATAAACCAAAATTTGTGCTTGTTCCACATTAAACTTGTTTCTCTTCATACTGTGGTACTCCAACACCTCTCTGGGAAAGGTGTTCACACGCTTTGAAAGCACCCCCTTTGTCTTAACACTATAATTGTATTGAAGGACCACCAAAGTTGTTACCCCATTGAAAATAAGACATATTATATTGAACTCTACTTGCATGTACATAATCATGGCCACTAATGTAGTCATTCAATTGTTGTTATAAGAGAGGTTCACACAAAACCTTGTCAAGGACCAATTTTTCTAATGCAATCATATATCCAAACCACACCTTTGGATCTATGTGTGGCCTTATCTTCGCCCTACCATTAAACATTGGTGCTTACAACCATAATGTATCATAATATTTCAGTGTATGGACATATGTGGAGGCATGGAGTGGAATTTTTATCCCTAGGTTTTTCTACCTCTCTACAGGGTCACATATCTAACTTCAACAATGTCCCTAATTTTGGATGTGGCATGGTATCCATCTACTCATACACTTCCTCAATGGCTAGATGATCCAAATTTGCATACATAATCATATTATAAGTTGGGTTGTTGAAAGGTAGAACATATTTAACCTATCACCAAAAGTAACCATAAAGAATGACCACTTCATAAAAAACCTCTCTATCAAAACCCTACACCCTCAACCACTCCCATAAATTACCACCAAATTAGTCAATGCATGTTCAAAATCCACATGAAGGTAAGGTTATAACTGCCGATTATGATCCTTAAAATATCAAGCAATGACAAAGTGGAGAGCGTTATGAGTGATGATGAATTTTATGATTGTTTTCTTTTTCTTTTACAACTTGTCCATTCATTCACATTCTCTAGGCACCAAATTAATAATATCATGTATAAAAAAGTTCAATGTGTGTACCAAACTAGATAAAAAAATGTGATGGAGTACCTACTCAATGACTAACCATGTTTCCTTACAAGTAGTTGAAATCACAACTCAAACCCAAGCAAAAGATGAGTGAAATCAAATATAGAAGGCAAAGCTACATGATACAAGATTTTAATCCATCCCTCATATTCTATCATAAGTTATGAGGCCCCTATTTGGGCCTTCCCATTGGACACACATGTAAAATACAAAAAGGACAAAACGCCACAACATGTGTGAGAGTGTCCTATGAGCAATAAAAATAGTATGTGGTAGTTAAAATATATCGGTGTTGCTTTGATGAATGTGGAAAAATATCACCAATAACATCTAATGCCGATTGTTGAAAAGGTTCTTCAACGACAATGGATTGCAATGGAGTGACTAACTTTCTGTCGCGACCAACACATCTCTGAAAAATTGAATACTTATGGGTGTATGCATGGGTATCTCTAAATAATGTGGGCCAATAATAACCAACGTGCATGACTTTGTGTGCAATAGTATCACCTACATAGTGTTCATGAGCTGGCTGTCATGAAGATATTTTATTACCCTTTCTAATTGATGTGCCTCTAGACATCTGAGAAGGACACCATTGTGTTGCTTCTAGAAAAGCACACCATTTACAAGTTGGTATGACGAATATTTAATTATAATAGCCCTCTTCTGTTTTGTTAATGAATTCAAGGGCAAGGTACCATTATCTAGATATTGTTTCAAATCCATGTACTAAGATGTGGCTGCATTTGTAGGGGTGGCTTGCTCAATATTATACATTTCGATTTCTTGTTCCCATCAAGAAGATTCCTCTTTTGGTGAATTAATTTCTTATGCTACGAATCGACAGTGACCATGGCCCTTTATCATGTGAATTGAATTAAATTCAAGATCATATTCTTTAAGGTTGGTCATCCTTTTTCTCTCCTCTCACCTAAATCTTGTTGTATAGGAAGTGATCTAACCATTGTGTGAGACCCTGATCCAAATCTTGGGGGGGGGGGGAAGGCCCCCAAGATTTGAAAAATTAAAATGCTAGAAAAAGAGAACACGCAGTAAATAAAACCACACATAATTTTTTTATTTAAATAGAGAATAATTGTAAAAGCTACATTATGGTGGACAATCTATCCTTTTACAAAATGCGACTTAATTATTACTTATAGCCTTTTTCAGTTACAATACCACGGGTAAATTCCATAGGTGGGTAAATGCCATGGGTGAATGAATACCATGGGTAGATGCCACTTACAATACCATGGGTAAATTCCATGGGTGGATAAATATCATGGGTGAATGAATACCATGGGTTGATGCCACTTTCCATTCAGATCATTCCTCCCCTCTTAAGAAGAAGCGGTCCCCATTGCATGTATTTCCCACCTAAAAATCCTTTGTTGAATATGAAGAGCCATTGAAGAGAATGGTTTTGTGTGGTTAACCCATAACCATGATGAACGAAGATCTGAGGATAGCGATACCCTGTAAGGACTGTGACCAACTGTGATAATGACAACATGCAACCCAGAAAATAGAATTCGATGAAGCTTGGGTTTGTGGATGACCTATAACCATGAAAAACAACGATTTAAGGATAGAGATACCTTGTAATGCTTGTGACCAACTGTGATACTAATAGTGTGTGGCCTAGCAAATGGACTTCAATGACAAGGGTTTTGTGTGGTTGACCCATAACCTTAGATTTGTGGGTGACCCATAACTGTGATGCTTGTCTGTATGCTTCGTAAAAGTATGGTGGAATTTCTCGGAGATTCTCCTATCCAATGAGATGTTGGAAAGACTTCTTTTACATTAATGTTTTTTTCATTTCTTTTGTTTTTTCTTTAGCAACAGACCTCTTGTCGCAACTTTGTTGATAACTTTTGCTACAAGTGATGAAATAAAATTCCATAAAAGAATCATTTGAGGCATTGAAGATATATTTCCAGTGATATACGAAAATTGAACTTTCATGACCAGTGTATTTATAAAATTATTCTTGAAACTCATGGTATGCACGACTGCACAATGTTCCAAACATGTGTAACTTCAATTGCTCATATCTCTCAAACCAGGGAGCAAAATAAAATTATGTAAATAAACCATTTGAGCTAATAGATGATACACAATGCAACCTCATAGTTGGACCAGAAGAATTATATGATATCTCTACCCTCAGATCCTTTTTCATCATGGTTATGGGTCAACCACACAAAACCCTTGCCATCGAAGTCCATTTTCTAGACTGCACATTATCAACATCACAATTGGCCCACAAGAATCATAGGGTATCACTATACTCATATATTCATTCTTCATGATTAAGGGTCATCCAAAAACCCATGATTATGGGTCAACCACGCAAAACCTTGTCTTCAACAACACTTGGTTTGGGTCATTTACAAACCCATAATTATGCTCCTATTCAACAAAGGTTCACATCTACCCATGATATTCATTCATCCATGGCATTTAAAATAACATGGGTAAATTCCATGGGTGGATAAATAGCATGAGTGGTTGAATATCGTGGGTGGATTCCACTTTCCATTTGGATCAGGCACAAAGATAATAACATGACTTTTGAGAAGGTAAGGCCTAAAGTGATTCATTTCCTTATATACTGCATAAGCTTATGTATCAATGGTAGGATAGTTCAATCCATGTCCATGTAAGCCAATGCTCATAAATTAAATAAGTTTCTCATTCCCTTGATTATTCTTTTATGTGAAAACCATTGCAAGAGAAACGCTAGAAGCAAAATTATATAACAAGAAATCTTTACCAAAATCTGAACTATAAAATGTTAAGGCTTCGACAATTGCTTATTTGATTAGGGTGAATGCATATTTCTCCATTTCATCCCACTTGTAAACTACGTCATTCTTAATCATCTCTTGTAATTTCTTAACAATCTATGCATAATCTGAGATGAAATTTCAAAGGAAATTAATTTTCCCCAAGAAGGATTGCACATTTTTTTTATTCATGGGAAATGGAATCTGAGCAATAGTGTTGATCCATTCTAAGTTCACTTTTATCCCACACTTAGCTATGATGTAGCCCAAGAGATTTCCCTCGGACACTCCAAAGATGCTCTTTTTTGGATATAAATATATTCCATATTTTCAATCACTCAAAAATCTAACTCAAATGATGAAAGTGATCATATCTTTTCTTCGAAAATATGGTAACATCATTCAAGTACACCACTACACTTAGTCCAATTAAACCGCAAAACACAATATCCATATCTCACTGAATGGTAGCACCCGCATTGATGAGTCCAAAAGGCATCCACTTAAATGCAACGTTACCCCTTTTTCATGAATGTGGTTTTATGTCTGTCAGGTCCTGTTACTAGTACTTGGTTTCTAGAAAAACTATCTAGTAACAAGAACATATCTAACCCAGAGATTGTTTGACATATATTCTCCATATATGGAACAAGATACTTGTCCTTATCTGAAGCCCAGTTCAAATTGCAGAAATCAACACAGGCGTATATTTCCATACTTCTTTCTTACGAGAACCAAATTAGAGACCCAGGTAGAATGACAAACTTTGAATATGATCCGAGCATCCAAGAGTTTTCTTAATTCTTTCTCAATAAGGGGTTCAAGCATAGGTTGAAATTTTCTTAACTTTTACTGAAATGGATTTACCACTTCTTTGATAGGTATTACATGCTAGATAATTTGTGTATCATAATTTTTCAAGTCATTGTACGCCCACATGAACACACCTCAATACTATTTGAAAAGATGGATAAAAGCTTGTTGCTCCCAAGGTGTATAATACGTACTGAGATTCACATACTTTGGATATTCTTTGGTACCCATATTTACTTGTTCGTGTGATAATGTGGAACTATGAGTCTTTGCATTAGCTGGTCCCTTGAAATGATTCTGTAGGTCATACAACTTCTCTAAAGGTACCACACCCTTGGGCATGTGGTTTCCTTTATTTTCCTGAGCTGACCCCTGTAAGTCTTTCTCGTGCTCATCTTCATCAATTGCCACATCCTTAAACAAAGCAACATTTTCCATGAAATCTAGTATCTGTTGGTCATCATTGAAAACATGAAAATTAGTAACATTATTGGGCACAAATGACTTATAAATAATTGTAACAGCCTTGGTAAAAATCCATGTAATAAAGTTAATAAAGGAAAAATAATAACCACAGTCATGGGACACGTATTTCAAGCTGACTGTTGGGAAAAATACCCTAGTGTGGAAATACTAGGTGGGGGGGGGTGAATCAATATTTCTTTTCAATTGTTATTTTTCTAGTCAAAAATTTTATATTCAGAACATAAGATGAAGAACACAAATAAATACTTTTATTAATATAATCTTTGCAGTAAAATAGATACAATATATAGATGGTTTCAATCTGTTCCCAAGCACCAACTTGGACTTTTGTGAGGCTCCAACCTCCAGAGCACCAACTCTGTTTTGTCAAGGCACCAACCTTGGACTTAGGAGCACCAACTCCCAGGACACCAATCCTTCCAGTTTTGAGGCACCAACCTCATGGACACCAATCCTTCCAATTCTGAGGCTCCAACCCCAAGGGATTCGACCCAATCTTTTCAAGGCATGTTTGATAGTGATTCTTTGCTCCCAAAACTCTTCTTTACTGAATTCTGTCTATTTATAGCTTCATTGTAGACTCCATGCTACAACATCAATGGAAACCAATCGTCATATGAAGAAGTCTTTACAACTCTTCATATTGTCCACATAGAGTTTGCAAAAGTTATCTCATGATGATATCAAATAGCCATCATGATCTCTGGTAATGTCTCCACACAGCTTTAGTGGTTCTACTGTTAGCTGCACTAAGCTCTACATAAGAACCAACTCTCTGTTTCAAGATTTTGTTCTCACTGTCATGGTGAATTCTTCTAGCATGACTACTGTGCACTATTCTTGCTATTGCAATCTCTTACGTCCTAGAAATACATTCACATATGCTTCAATACCGATGTTGGCTAATGTTCCCTTCAAGCATATCAAATGAAACTTTATTTATCTTTTCACAAAATTGTTCTTTAGGTTGTGTTATGTACCTGATGTAAATCCATTTTCAGGGATATCCCTCAAACACAAGCAAACTCCAACCAGAGATGGACTGGGAGGGTGTTTACCAGATATGTCGCCTCTGAAAAGAGGACGAGATCTAGAGGCTACCCAGCCCTTTCCAGACTCTATATAAGAGTATAGGAGAAAAACACACAAGTGGTATAGTAGCTGGGAAGCTCAAGAGATAAAAATAATAGTAGTGCACCATATAATAATATATACATGGAATATAAGTAGATACTCAAGAAATGTAGAGAGAAATGCTAAGCCATTTTATTATACTGAGTAATGGAAAGAGTACAAGAGGTGATAAGAAAGATAGCACCTCGACTTGCACAAGGCAAGTGAAGAAATACACTCAGAATGGTAAGGAAATGACCTCTCTCTGAACTGCGTCCAAGTTGCCGGAGAACTGTTGTGCTGCTGCTACTATTGGAATCGAGTGAGGATTTGGGGCTATTCCCCTCCTCAGAAAATGCTGAAACTCTGGAATCAGCCTCTGCTCAATAAACCCAGGAAAGCCCAGAAAGATTTTCTAAAATAGCTGACCCTCGAAAATCACCCCCTTGAGGATCTACGCTATCCCTCAAGGCTCTGCGCTGCCACTGAAGAGAATCCTCAAAAATCTACCTGAGACTCCGCCAAAATCCTCCAATATGCAAGGGCTGATCCCTTGCTCAATCTCCAAGCTCAAATCCTCCACATAAACCCAATCCGAAGCTCCTACCAAAAGAGATTGCGTCCTCCTCTCTCAAGACTGCGCATTCATCAAAATGCTTAGTTCCTCCTCAACTCCAAAGATCGATCCTCATGCAAAAGACTGATGAAACTACCTTGCCCGAGCAGGCACTCGAAGTCCCTCGGGGCTAAGGGTGAGATTTACGAACGGAGACACTCGATGCACTAAACAATGCTGCAGACAGGCTAAACAACCAACGTGCTCTAAGTCGAAGTGACTAGCTCAAATGCAACATAATTGAATGCCAAAATGAGGAGGCTCCTCTCTCCTTTATAGCGTTGGCTTCTCTCAAAACCCTGAGGCCCACCTCCAACGTAGCCTCTCTCTTGCCACGTGCTCCTCTCCATCTACACAGTCCCTCCAAGTGTCTACGTGGGCCCCCTTCTCTATGTGGTCCTTTGGCCCCCTTGGCTCCCCTTTTAAGTTACAACGTTGTGCTACTAGGGAGTGAATTTATTCAAAAAGTGAGTTATGTCCCCCCTTTCCTCACCTTTTTATTTATAAATAACTATAGAAGGAAAAATTGAGAAAAATCGAATATTCCAATTAGCCAGGGCTAATTAGGAATATTACACTCTCCCCCAGTAAAATGTTGCTTGTCCTCAAGCAACTGAAGTGATGGATGATGCAAAATTTTCTCACTCCCCCAAGTGGCATCCTCATCCGATAAATTCTTCCACCTCACCAAGAATTCCCGGACCATCCTGCTTTGCAGCTGCCTCTCCCTAGTATCAATAATAGCCTCTGGCTGCAACACCAAATGCTCCTCATCATCCATGGGTGGTAGCTCATCTGTCACTGTCACCTACTACCCCAATGCCTTATTCAGGCATGATACATGAAAAACATTATGAATCTTGCTGCCTTGGGGCAGCTCCAACTCATACGCAACTTGTCTAATCCTACGTATCACCTTGTATGGCCCATAAAAGCAAGGCTTGAGCTTCTCAGCCCCCTTCTACTTCAGTGATGACTGTCGGTGTGGTTGTAATCGTAGGTAGACCAAGTCCCCTACCTCAAACTATCTCTCCACCCGACCCCTGTCAGCATACAACTTCTGTTGGTTCTGCGTTGTAGCCATATTATCCTTGAGAGCTAGGAGAATATCCTGACTCTCTTGGATCCAAATCTTGGCTCTCGGAGCCTTGCTAGCACCAAACATCACGTTAGCAAAAGATAAAGGATGATATCCATACAAAGCATAGAATGGTTACATACCAATGGACATGTGATGTGTAGTGTTGTAGCAGTAATCCCCCAGATGCAGCCACTTCAACCATGCTCGATGCTGCCCAATGACATAGTTACGCAAGTAGCCCTCCAGCCACTTGTTAACTATCTCTTTCTGCCCATCCGTATGTGGGTGATAACTGGTACTCGGTGTCAACTCCATCCCCACCAACCGAAAAAGCTCCTGCCAAAACCTACCCATGAAACGGTTATCCCTGTCACTGATGATGGTCTTAGGAAGACCATGTAGCCTGAAGACCTCTCTAAAGAAAATCTTAGCCACCTGTGTTGTTGTGTAGTGTGCAAATATGGAAAAAAAATGTGTGTACTTTGGCAGTCAATCAATGACGACAAAGATACAATCCTTGCCCTATACCATGGGCAACCCTGTGATGAATTCCATCGAAATACACTCCCATTTCCCCTCCGGAATGGGAGAGGCTACAATAATCCTGCGGGATGGCTCATCTCCCCCTTGTTCCTATAGGAAATATCGCACTCTCAGATATGCTGGAGTATGTCCTCCTTGAGGCCCTTCCATGAGAACCTCTCTCTAATGGCCCTATAGGTTTTGGTAAACCCTTGATGGCCGGCCAATGGTGAATCATGTGATGCCTGAAGTATCTTCTTCTTGAGTTGAGATCCCTTAGTCAAGAAGATCCGGTCCCTGTAGTAGATGATATTATTGACCACCCTATACCTGTCATCCACCACCTACCCATCTAGAACCTTACATACAAATATATCCTTGGAGTACTCTACTAAGAGTCGAGCCCTCCAGTCTGTGTCCAAGCTCATAAGAGACAACGTGGCTAGTCTACGTGAAAGGGCATCTGCTACCATGTTGGTCTTACCCTTGACATACTTAATGTCAAATTTATATGCTTGGATCTTATTGATCCACTTCTGTTGCATCTCTTGTAGCTATTTCTACTCCAAAAAGAACCTGAGGCTGTTGTGATCAGTCCTCACCCTGAAACTGTTAACCACTAAATACTGCAGGAACTTGGCCAATGCATGTATAATGGCCAGCATCACCTTGTCGTATATAGAATACAACCTCTCATGCGGAAGGAGCTTTCGGCTCTCAAAGGCTATAGGGTGACCTCCCTGCATCAACACTGCGCCGATCCCCTCTCCTAAAACATCACACTCCAAAACAAATGGCTGCGAAAAATCCAGCAATGCAAGCACTGAGCAATTGCTCATAACCTCCTTGATCATGTCAAAGGCTTGTTGTGCTGTATCCGACCAACTGAATGCCCCCTTCCTCGTCAGATCTGTCAAGGGTGCAACAAGCTGTGAGAAACTCTTGACAAAATTTCGTTAGTAAGTACAAATGCCAATGAATCCTTGAAGTTCTGTCACGTTCCTCGGCTTCGGCCAGTCTCTGATGGCCCTGATCTTCTCCTTGTGGACTCTCACAAAAAAAGAAATTCAAAAGTCAACACACCCTAAGTGTTCTAATGATCACAATGGTGAGACCACTCAGGTATGTTAGAGCAATGTGCAGGTTCTTACCTCTCGTCTTACTACCCAACACTTGTGCACTAGAGACACTATACTAACAAAACACACTCCTTGAATGTATCGTCAACTGCCTTCCCCAAAAACAGTGCCAAAATGTTGTAGCGGTTTAATAATTATTTAATTTGACTAAACCGCAAGAATTTAATTGTCAACCAGGGTAGGTCTATTTATTTCAAAGGTGTCTTCATTATCGATGCCGATACATAATAGCTAGGTAAAGAAATGAAAGAAAATGTCATTGAACACAATTGCCAAACTTAATGCACTCATGTAGAAATTAAAAATACAATCTACAGGACTGGAATTCACTCATTGCACTTCATGTTTTTATCAAATAAAAGGCACGCCACACATCATCAGTAAAACTGTATCAACTGATTAAATATTATAGTTCTAACCAACCCTGTGTAATAGCATATAATGAATCTAGAAACATAAGTACATAAATAATACAATTCATACAACAACATTAATAAATCCACACTTAAAAGAAAGATAAACCAAACAACCAATTTACTACTACTGCAATCCATGCTAAAGAGGAGGGCCCTTCCTGCCTAGCAGGGCACAGGGATGAAATGGAAACTAGTTAAAACTCAACACAAAATCTGTATGAACATCACCATAAGTGTTTTATATTAAAAATGGCTATAAAGTACAAGATCAAAATATTGATTTCGTCCTTGTGTTTCCATTCCCTTTTCATGGAACCGATCCTTTTTATAAAGTTTACAATCCCCAAAAATTAGGGAACAGATCAGTCATGAAAATATCATGATTTTCATGTTGATCGATATTAAGAGAAAAATAGAAAGCATTACAAACAATTTTCCAATAAAAGACCAATTCAAGTTACACCATTTTCACAATCATAACTGCTAAGATCCTTTGATCGTCCATAGATAATTCATGATTCTTGACAACTATGTTTGAAGATGGCAACCACGGTATTTGGTAGCTACAGTCTAACAACAAATCGAGTTGTATCAAAAAAAATTCGGACTGTAACAACAAATCTTGAATTGAAACAACAACAACTGCTCATCCCCAGTCCTTAGTTGTAGGCAACATCTAAAAGAAAAATAACCGAAAAAAATCTTCCACAATTAACTTAGTTAGCCATCTCAAAAAGGTATCACTTCATTTGATATTTAACGAAAGATGGAAAAATAATATGTTGAGAAAGGATTTCTCTTATAACCAGGGAAAATGGTAATTTGGACATAAATTTCATAGGTTTGTAGAGAGAGAATGATTAAAAATGGTGAAAGAGGTGTCTAATATATGCTTAAAAAATGCACCCAACAACTTGGACCATCTTGCACATCATATTTCATCCAAGTATATTCTAACATAATGGTAGAGGTAGTCATACTGTAGAAAGGATCATCAAAATCCTCCACTAAGAATCATCATTTAGGGAATATTTTTTAAAAGAAGAATTATGACCCTATTAGATTCCATTTAGTATGGAATAAATAATCTTCAAGGACGAAGGAAAGATGATGGTCAAGTTGTGGCTTGAGAGGTAGAATTGAAGTCTTTCTCCTCTTAATAAAGGGAGGCTCATCTTTGATAAAGATGAGAAGAAAGCCCATTCAAAGAAGAATGACTAGATGGTTATATGGAAGTAAAGATATGTGTGTTTTTGAGTAACTCTTCTCTAGAAGGTAGAATTCATGTCTACAGGAATCGTGCAAAAAGAGTTGGTCGTGAAAATGTGCTCAAGAGAATTTCCTTATGGATTCTTGATGCTTGGAAAAATAAGTTTTGCATGTTTGGGAATGACTAAAGGTCAAGACTCTTCATGATATTGATCAACATCAAATAGGGCCTTTTGAAGAAAAAAAAGAGTTGATAATGACAAGTCCAAGGAAGGAGATATCGTAGCTTGCTCCATGGACACTTCAATTAAAATCAAAAGCATGGAGAAGGACTTTTTTAAAATATGGTGATGAACCATGAGGAATGATGTTGATCTTAAAAGAAACAAGTTGAATTTGATATCTTGACAAAATGCCATCATGATAAGGTAATTATGACATTAATATTTGTGTATTGGTTTTTTAGTTGGTATATAATTTTTCTACCTCGAAGAATGGCAATTAAGACAAGTGTATATACACCTATTTGTTTTTGGACTCAACCCAATAATGAATGTATTGAGTGATTAGATTTGATAATCCTTAGAAGACTATACGGTCAATATTTTCACATCATCTTAGGGTTAAAAGGTAGTTGCACAAGAATATAACCTGATGTTTATGATTCAATGACCATGAATATCACTTTAATGATTAGATGGAGCTATTATTAGGTCTACTTCGATTGGCTAAATATAATGCCTTTGTTCATCATGACTAGGGGGAAGTGATATGAAAGGTTGATGCCTTGAACCCTGTCATAGTTTGGCTCCATTATATCCAGAAATATAAAATCTAAATATGATGAGATGCAAAGGGGAGGAGGAGCCATGTGTTGGGTGTAGGAATTACACTTAATCAAGCTCCTCAACAATTAATTTTCAACTCAGGGATTTTGTAAACCTAGAGACGAAGCACGGGAAATTCCAGAAGTGGTATGAAATTTTCCTATTCCTAATCCTACTTCTTAAATGAAATGTTGTAGAATTAGACATAAAACAATCTTAAAGGCAATCGACACCAAAGCAATTCTAGTGCTGGAATGTGAAAGAATAATTTGCAAGGAAATCAAGTAAAGGAACTTTCACACAATTGGAAGCAATCTTAAATGCTGAAATACTATGTTATCTTCAATATAGATGGCTAACAGCTTAACAAGTGGACCCTTGCAAAGATTTGTTTCCCAATTGATCTTCCTTCTACACCAAACAACCTGTTCTTGTACTATTGCAATCTGCTAGCACTAGTGTAGATACAATACTTATGTGAAAAAATATATTTTACCTTCTTTACTGAAGACTTATGTCCTTGTCGAGGTGCCCTAAGCCTCAAGGCTTAGAGAACTCTGTTTCTGTGAAAAGGGACCAGCTCTTGCACCGAGATAGAGATTCCTTCACCAAAGTTTCCAATTTACTTTTGAAATAATTAAAAGACGCGTTGAAAAGAATTGCAATTGCAAGCTAGATTCTGATATAAATTACATGTGAAAAATAATGCTTTAATTAACTGAACTTTGCAATGAAAGTAAACTTCATAAAGTAAAACAATTTGGAATAATCAAAGCAGCAGCCAAAGTAATTTTAATGCATCAAACTAACTTTCGACAATTCACTTATAACGTTTCTATTCCTTTTTCTTAAGTCATAAAATACAAGTGTAAAGTATGGTGTTTGTAATAGCGTCCTTCCTTAATTCATGTAAGCATTCTTAGATCCTTGAGAAGTATAACTCTTAACATTAAGAATGATTACTTGAATTAAAAACACCTTTTCTTGCAAGAATAAATGAAATTGTAAGTAGGAAAATGAACATAACACTTGTTGTGAAGTAAATGAATAAACCAGAGTGCAAGAAACTACATGCACTGGTACAGGAAGAATCTTCCTACACAACCTGAGCGGAAGCAAACTAAGACAAAAATTGCAAGAAAAGAATTGCAGGAAGGAAATTTCAAGGAAGTAATTATAGGAAAGAAATTGCATGAAAGAAATAAACTTAATTAAACTTCCAAACTACGGATCCATTCACACTTGAATATGAAATGAATTTAATTCTGAACTTCTAAAATAAACATAAGAAGAATCCAAGCCACGCAACTGCAAATGAATAAATGTTTTCACAAACCTTTTAAATGGCGAAAGCACAAGGGTAAATGATATGGGTTGGTTGGGCCCTAGAGAACCAGCTCATTTCCCATTTAGGAAATGAAACGGCTCAGCACTTATTCATGCATGAAATAAAAATTAGACACAGTGTGAAAAAAACATGGTGTGTTCCTTGTATTAAACTTGATCATCAAATATACATAATAATGTGAGTCCAGCCCAGAACCGAGGGTGATACAAAGTTACAAATTAAATGAAATTACAAACTCAGAGATTGCTAACTTGGCTCTACCTACAGTCTACATTATATACAGTCTCTTGGCCTTAGCCATACTCTGCTAATTATAGTCATTTCCCATTCATGCCTTTCGGCTGAACAGACTAACAAACAACATTGCAAAGCTGACTAATGATTATAATAAAGAGCGAACTTTGTTGGTCTTAGACCATATTCTCGGCAAGTATCCCTGAATTTAAGCTGCCAATATCCATCTTCAGATAGTTCACAACCAAACTAGGAGATGTGGATCAAAAACCCCCATGTGGAAGGATTCGAACTATCACAGAGATCACAAAGAAACATCATTGGAGGTGTAGGAATCTGCTTGCACTATTCATGTTAAATAATGATTAACACTTAGTTCTTCAATTATTTTTAAGAAAGTTAAACCTAAGTTACAAGAGATGCTAAAAGGCATGAAATTTATGTAAAGTAATTAATAAAGCACTTAATAAATCTTAATTGTGAAATACGAAGTATATGTAGGAATAGATTAGTATGTTGTACTAGTGCAGGAATGAGAGGGTTGAATAGAGATAAAACAGAGGTTAAGGCTTATGGGAATAGGGTAAAAATAGAGCAATTTGGGACACCAACACCATGCAACTACTACTTTAAGTTATCCATGAATAACTAGTAGTTGATGTATTTATGAAGATAATATAAAGAGATTGTGGTTATGACTTCCCAATTGAAAGGAAGTAAGGAATCTCCTTTATGTTTGAGAGGGAGTAAGAAGTCTCCTTAATGTTAAAGGAGAAGGGATCTATTCCTTAATCAAGAGGGAATGAGGATCTCCTCAATGGTTGATAGGGAATGATGTTAGAAATAATATTCTCCACTTGTCATGCACTAGACCAGGACTAACAATCATAAGTCTAAGTGAAGACACTAGGAAAGAGAATGGAGGATTGGATAAGAATATGAGATTGATACTCCTTCAAGATAAAGCAACCAATACAGGAAGTGAATTGACACTCTTTGAGGATTGGACAAGTATCCAAGTCAAGAGTGATCAAAGAAGATCAATATTCTTTGAGGATTGGGAATCCAAGGAAAGAATAGTCCTAAAAGGACATACCTAGTGAACATTCACATGGGGCATGTACCTTAATAGGTAGTGTGGTGTTTCACGTAAATCCTCCTAGCATTATTCTCGAATATAAATAGATATTGTCAAGTTAAGGCCTTACTATTTTGATAGTGTTGGTTATGATGTCGATGCTTCAAGATCGCTTATAAATCTAACTCTTCTTATGATAACTCTTCAGTTTGAGAATATCCTTGTATCGGTTTTACAATTATGAATACCTTCCTAGTTAAGAGAGTGTGTTGGAAAAAGTATCTAGTTTCTTTATTCATAATTTTAATTGTACTCAAGTCATTATGTATATCTTATGTTACAAGCAAAAGAAGAAAGAAAAGTGTTATTTTCAAGCATGGGCATTATCCTCCATTTGAATGGTCTTCTAGGTCAAGCATGCATTTCATGCTCCTAGGGTTTTTCAAGTCACGAAAATATTTATCTTGATTCAAGAGATTTATTACCTTTTGTATAATACCCTATTGGGAAATTTGTAGCATGTAAAATAACTTATTTTTGAGTCTGGATAGTCAAAATGACCTCCTGTTGTGCCCTACAACAACCCCCCATTTCATATCATTAAAATTCCAAAACTATAATGTGAAATGGGTCCCTTTTTTAATTTTTGTTTCAAATTGGTATCAATTTAAAAGTTCTATTTTACAAAAGGCTTTTTAATAAAACCAATCAAAAAACCCCAATATAAAATGATTTATCTTTATCATTGCGATAAAGCGATCGCAAGATCGCATATCGCAATGACAAAGAAAAAACAATGTAAGGGACATGTTAGTTTTCACCGATGCGAAATCGCTATCGGATATCAGCAAAGCATAAAGTAATACGAGTAATGATCCTTGCTGAAATGCGATGCGAAATCGGCAATCGACAATCGACAATCGGCGATAACATCTAAAACACAATTAAGCTTCCCCTCATCCGATGCGATGCGATATCGCTATCGGCGATCGGTGACTCACCATGCCCTCATCCTAAGCGGCCCTACCAGCTATGCCCGACGTGATGCGATATCGGATATCGGCGATCGAGGATTCCAAGCAAAACCAATGCAATAACTTAGCATTTCCCCGATGCCCGATTTCGCAAAAGATAAATGGCACAGTTCTCAAAGTAACAGTCATAAAGGCAGTTTGATATGATTTATTCGTAATTAAGGCCATATCCTTTGGAAAAGCCGCTCATCCGCATTCAAACCGCAAAATCACCCTAAGCATGCTTCAAATAAATCATTCATCCATTAATCGAAGCAATTGTAATTAATGAGACTGACAGGCCGTAACGACCATTTA
>APFE031217923.1:0-14983 GCA_000404065.3 Pinus taeda
GATCAACTTCAGGGTACGTCTTTACTCTTGTAGGTGGAGCTATAAGCTGGATGTCAAAGCTACAGAACATTGTTGCTTTGTCCACCACTGAAGCAGAATACATTGTTGCTTCTCATGCTTGCAAAGAGGCGGTTTGGTTGAAAGGTTTGCTTGGTGAGTTTGGTAGGTTACAGGACAACATCAGGTTACTTTGTGACAGTAAAAGTGCAATACATTTGGCTAAAAATCCAGCCTATCATAGTAAGTCAAAGCATATTCCAATCAAATATCATTTTGTAAGACAGGTTATCACTGAAAGGGGAGTTTCTCTTGAAAAGGTGCATACAAAGGAGAACTGTGTAGACATGTTCACAAAACGAGTTTTGTTGGAGAAGCTACGCTGGTGTTTGGCTTCTCTTGGCTTGCAGAAAAGATAAAATAAGAATAACAGGGCATCAGGCGAATTGTTGTCAAGGTGGAGATTGTTGAGATTTTTCTGTTTTAGTCAAAATAGACAAAATCCCAGTGTGTGACAACAATAGAAAATCTGTTGCTGGATTATCTCCAGGTTGTTGGGAGCAAATTAATGCATCCTAAATTTGATGTGAGAGCAGTTAGATTCTCTCTACTATAAAATAGGTTGTCATAAGGATAGCTGGGAGAGAGTGTGTGAGGATTTCTTGATGTAATCTCCAAATTTTGATTAATATATTCCTCATGCCTATGTTTGGTGGACGTAGCCCAGATTGGTTGGGTGAACCATGTTAAACACTGTGTTATGTGCTTGCTTCTGTTGTGTTAATTCTGTGTTTATTTAATTTTGTTGTGCACCTTATCCAACAGAACATTCTCCGAAGCATCATAACTCGGAATGCATGAGACAAATCACAGTTAAAAACCCATTGAATAACTAAATTCACTTAGAGAAAAATGTGTTCGATGGAATAGACTGCAGACAATGACAGCGACGAAATAGAGATTGGATTTTAAGTCTTGCTCACCACCATAATGTTTAGATGCATCTAAATCTCTATCTCTATGTATACTAGGGCTGAGTGCATGGATAATATATGACAAAATTCATAAGGAGCACATGGTGGTTCATAGTGAAGGCATGGTGGCCTCATCTCACTATACTGCGACGAGGGCGGTCTTACTGTTGTGCTATTTCAGTGCTTAAATATCAAGAAGTACGATGCTTCTCCATGTGATGTTCCAGTATTTTCAAAGTTCTCCTCATTCATGCAATTATTATGCAGGGAGCGCGACGGAGAAAGGGCGTGTTGTGGAGTTTGTGTTATTTTGTCTGTACATGCATTTGCCACACACTTTCTCTCGCACTTGTGTCTTTTTCTCTTTACGCTCATTCCCGGGGCACACTTTTCCTCGCATTCCCTTTATCCGCATTCCGAAATTCTTGCATACAAGACGAGAGGAGGAAAGACGAGACGAGGAAAGGCGAGGCGAGGAAATAAACAACAATTAAATAGGATACAGATATTTTTCTCATTTGGCTGCAGGCCCTAACAGTGTGGCAATCCTCTGACATCATCTGCTTGAATCGCGGGGATAGTGAAGCCAATGAAAAGCCCCAACTAGAAGATAATAAAATCATTCCTGGAAACATCATGAATGGGAAGATAATATGAGACATGAAAGCTTATACGCCTTATTTTCCTGCATTTACACCTCCATCCACGCATTATTGTTATTAGTATGTTTCTACAATTTTCCTTATTTTCCTCGCGGAACTCTGTATATAATTAGTACAACACTTGCTCAGATTTCTCCAATCAAAATTCTAGAGCGCTATAATGCTAAATTAGAATATGAAATGAATTGTCAATGATGTCCACTGATTTCTCAAATTCGGCATGACATTATAGTTAGCATTATAATATGAACTGAATTGTCAATGATGTCCACTGATTTCTCAAATTCGGCATGACATTATAGGAAGCACTTTTCATTTGCTCATATATGGTGCGTGGAAAATTCTAAAATTCAACTAGTAATAAAGCACCATATTGCGTATCTGACTCATTTGATTTTTGTGATATTGATGAATATTACTACATTCAAAACGTGATAGAAAAGAGAAGCTTTTCGAGATTCCTATATACAATAGCACCCTGCAATTGTCTTATCTACACGTTCTGTGGGTCAACTCTAATTAGCAGTGGGTGGGATAACATGGGTGCGATAACATCGTAGTTATAGTGGTTAATTCGATTGGCTTTCTCGAATGATGCTTCGTTTACATCTATATTATATTATTAGCGCCACCTAAACCCAAGGTAATATTTTAATTTCAACATATTTCCTCTCATGTAAATATTAACTGAAGAGACGATTGGGTATAATTGATGCAATCCGGAGGGACTGCGCTTACTGTCTCACTCTCAATAATTTGTTTGCATAGGAAAATGGCAACGATGGTTGCCTTTGCATTGTTTCGTGTTTGGGACTATAGCGATAGCTTCATTTTGTGTTGTACATCATCACAAGTATGAGAAGGGGAAGGTCCTTTTAGGGAACCAGCTGTTATTCTATATGCTTCACCATTATCCATAATTGTAAGCTTTATAATGTTGTGTTCAATTTTTATAATTATTAATTTACTAAAATTAGCACATTATACTAATAAATGTGGTTGATAAACACTATAGTCATATATCAACCATACGTATCAATATTTATATTTAATATAAATAATTATTAATAATAAATAATAATTAACAATTAATTCTCCGATCCGGGCGTGACACAGTAAATAGATATCTTTAGGATTTGTGTCATGGGTGAGTTGGTTGATGAAGGGGTTGAAGGGAGGCTCACCCCACACTCTTGCATGCTTGGTCCTCAGGGATGGGTGGTAGTGTGCATGCTACTTCTTAATGGTGATGTGATGAGCCAATGGGAAATCTTTCTCCAGGTGGTAAGGGCTCGCAGCTCTAAGTGTTTACTTGTTCCGCGTTTGGTTTTGGTAAGTAGTGGTGGTCTAAGGATCCTGGTTAGCATGGTCTCGTCTAGAAGGAAGGCTTTGTGGATCAGTGTTTTGGACACTGCGGGTCTCCTTAGTTTAATGTCATCTTCCTCCGGGTATATAATTCTCTATACTCCTCTTCACGAATCATGGTTTGCATCTCATTCTCTTATCTGTCAGATCTTAAGAGGAAATTTTTACCATCGAACTTCTTGATTATGGTTGTAACCTTCTTTTGTTGAAAATGAATTAATGAAAAGGTCCTGCCAAGCTTACAATTTTTTTTTAACAATTATTAATTTACAATTATAAACCTAAAGGAACAATATTAAACCGAAGGGAATAATATAAATCCAAGGTATATTAACCCTTATTAATTTTATTATATTAGTTACTATTTTCTTATATCGTTACCTAATGCCTTTTTTTTATTTTTACACTATAAATCCAAGCAAATATGGTCGTTATGGTCAAAGTACAAGGGATTATGATCAACCATGGTCCAATATCACATTATGAGAAAGATTGTCTCAATTGGAAAATCAATCACGGTGAACCATGGTCAAGCATCGCATTGTGATAAGGATAGTCTCAATATGAAAATAAACCATGGCCAACCATGTGTATTTTCAGGTTTATAATATTTATCTTTAGGGTTTATATACCTTGGGTTTACAATATTATTCCCACGGGTCAAATATTATTCTATAGAGTTTATAATCTCTTGAGGTTTTAGTATTAATCCATTGGGTTTATTATTCCCTTGTGTTTAACATACCAATATATTAATGGTATAAACCACAATAAAAATATAAAAAACATTTAGAATAGAAAGGAAGATCATTTGCACTATAAACCTAAACAATAGTTTATAGACCAAAGGCATAAATATAACCAAGTTTCCCATATTTCAAATGGTATTAATGACAAACCCAACATAATAACATTAAACTAAAACATTGCTATAAAAACATCTCCTCAGAAATTCAAAAATTCAACAATCTGCAATTTAATTATGGTCAAAGTACAAGGGATTATGGTCAATTATGTTCAAGCATGGTCCAACGTCACATTCTAAGAAATATTGTATCGATATGAAAATAAAGCATGGTGAACCATGGTCCAACGTTGCATTGTGACAAGGATAGTCTCAATATGAAAATCAACCATGGCCAACCACAATCAGCCATATGTATTTCAGTGCTTAAAATATTTATCTTTAGGGTTTATATACCTTGGGTTCACAATATTAATCTCGAGGGTCAAATATTATTTTGTAGGGTTTATGATCTCTTGGGGTTTTAGGATTAATCCTTTGGGTTTATTATTCCCTTGCATTTAACATGCCAATATATTAATGGTATAAACCCCACGAACAATATAACAAATATTTGGCATAGAAAGGAAGAGCATTTGCACTAAAAACCTTAACAATAAGTTATGAACTAAAGGCATAAATATAACCAAGTTTCCCATACTTCAATGGTATCGATGGCAAACTCAATAGAATAACATTACACTGAAACATTGCTATAAAAATATATCAACAAAAATTTGAAAATTCAACAATTTTCAATGCTATAGAACCAAAAGTTGCAAGAGGAAATGATAAAATCACATATAAACAAAAAATCTCACGGTATAAGAAGAACATAACAACACGAAATGTGAAGACAATTAGCAAACAATTTTATACATTACAACATCAATGACAACAATATTGAATCTTGTATGGCGATATCTTCTGGAGCCATCACATTCATGTTTTCTTGGAATCGACGTTTCGAACCAAACACCATGGTTCATCATCAGGATCAGATGACTCAATAAGTCAGAACCTCTAGGGATCAATAAATAGAGGAGAGGGTTGGGAAGTGAGTGAAAGGAGCCAACATGTTTACTAATGATATGATTTAGATTATTTATTAGTTAATGATTTCTTAAAATATTTAATTTATTATGAGTATTATATTTTTCTTTTAGTTTAGTTGAATGATT
Organism: Pinus taeda; assembly: GCA_000404065.3. NCBI lineage: Eukaryota > Viridiplantae > Streptophyta > Pinopsida > Pinales > Pinaceae > Pinus > Pinus taeda. The sequence goes on from APFE031217923.1 coordinate 4,964, forward strand.
AAAACTAAAAATTGTATTGATATTATTAATGATTAACTAATTCTTTTCTGCATGATTAATTAATTTATCTTGTATTTTAAAAAATTTAATGAAATTTAATTGATAATTAAAACCTGATATTAAATGATGATCCTAAACTAAGATTAGGTTGTTAGGAACAGTATTTAATATCACGTTTTAATTATCAATTATTTTTATAAAATTTTAAAAAATATAAACTAAATTAATTAACTATGCATAAAAGAATTAGTTAATCATCAATAATATCAATACAATTTTTAGTTTTAATCATTCAACTAAACTAAAAGAAAAATATAATAGTCATAATAATTCAAATATTTTAAGAAATCATTAACTAATTAATAATCTAAATCATTCACTAGTAAACCTCTCGACTCCTTTCACTCACTTCCCAACCCCGTCATCTACTTATTGATCCCTTGAGATTCTGACTTATTCACTATCTAATCATGCTCATGAACCATGGTGGTTGGTTCGAAACATTGGTTCCAAGAAAACATGAATGTGATGACTCCGAAAGATACCACCATACAAAATGTAGATCGCAAAAGCCTCAAATCTATAGTATTGAATCTACACACATTGTACTCGAAAAAAAAAGAAGATTTTAATTGACATATATTTTGGGTTATCTTTACATCAACGAATTCTACTAGGAAATTCAACACTAAACACTCCACAAAAACACTATTATTTAATGCTAGGCTCTTCTAAAACACACCCATACTGATGAAAAAAGCAACAACAATTCAAATCAACAACATAATGTTCACGATGCTTCACACTTTCCAACCAATCCCTTCTTGTTTCCTTCTAGAATCTCTCTGGTGCAAATGATACAAGTATTCCACATCCGATTTCATTCCATGCAAAACACGAATATGTTCATAAAAAAGAATAGGATGGAAGCTATGCTTTCTACCTAGCCTTTTGTGAATATAGGTAACAAAATTTATTTCTCCTACAATAGTTTTTATTGTTCATATGTAATAGATCTCATCATTGTTCTACATATCTGCATTCTAATGATAGAAATTCATAATTAAATTAGTACATACACACACAAATCATATATATATATATATATATTATATATATAATATATATATATATTATATATATATATATATATATATATATATATAATATATATATATATATATATATATATTATAATATATATATATCTTTAAATCACAAAAAAAAATTAAGACATAAATCTAACAAGATTGAAAACAAAGACAAAAGAAAGAAAAAAGAACTACCATTTTACCGATCTAACAATAACATGACCAGGAAAATACTATTGATCCATGCAACTTTCTCCTATTGAAAAATTTATTAACTTTACCAATCAAAAAATCTATCTAAATGATATAAAAGGGAAATGAACAAATTCTCAATGTGCATATAAGTAGCTCCAACCGACATCAACAAATATAGAAAAATAATCATCCCATTAAAAAAAACATCCCTAAATAGTAAACTCTATTAGAGAAAAATACCTCAAAAACGATATCGACTTCAATCGTTCCTCCTCTTTCTTTCTAAGAGTAACATATGCATTGTCATTCATTTTTGCATAGTGTTGAAAAGAAAAAGGTGGTGAAATATGGAAACCATCTATTGATTTCACCCTTGATATAGTTGTAAATGTCAAGCACTACGTCTCTTTATAACCAATATCTACAGTGGCGCATTGCAAATTCATCCCCTGTGATTTGTCTATGGTCAATTCCCATGCCAATTTCAAAGGCATATGTGTGTGATTCCCTTTAACAATAGGCACAATGGAAACAATTTTTGGATAGTCTCTATTAAATGGAATACCATAGTACTTTTCAAAAATAACTATAGCAAATTCTGGGAGATGTGGCGGCTTTGAACTAGCATAAAGAAGTGTCTTCAATATATCCAAGAGCACCATTAACCAAATAAACCTCAACCCACAAAGTACATGTTAACATTATGTGCTCTCCACGACATAGAAATAATTCATGATCTAAAGCACCATCATAGTTTTCACTTATTTTAGTTCTTCTACTAAATCTACAACACATCTTGCAATAGGGAGATTCAATTATTTAAGCATTTTTCGATTGTGTAAATTCGTGAGAGTATTCGTCGCAAAAAGGTGCACTGAAGAATTAAATAAACTCTTTTCCTATCAATCGAAGAAACTAGCAACACACATCCTAAGAGGATCCTAATCAGCAAGAAAAGGCTTTGTATTTCTAATATTCGTTAGAAAATTGTGAAAAATGTCTATCTCAGATCGTCTCATTGCTGCCTATAAATTTTGTCCAAAGCTGCAATAATATTGAAACTTTGCCACAATAATTTCTCAGTTTATTTACCTGCATAAAAAGGTTCATCCTTAATAGGAGGAAGCTACTCAAGGTCTCTAACAAGAATGATTGACCTACCACCAAAAGGACAATCCTTGTTTTCAGGAAAGGCTTCTCGCGAACAAGAATCTATCTATATGAATAGCTTTGGAACTATGAAGCTCATATCATAAATTAACATATATCAAATGTGCCTCATTTCTTCTTGAGATGCTGCCAAAGCTTTGCCGACAAGCAATTTCATGTCTTTTATAAGAATTTTCAACAGATAATGTATTGTTTTGCTACGTATGTTAAAAGCAGCGATACTAGTTGGAGCCAACAATAAAAGTGAACTTTTATCAGTCGTTTTTGAAGCAAAAAGAGTATGAGAAAAACACTGAATGAGAGAAGACTTCTCGGTTCCAGCAGTTCCTTCAATAATAATTTTCAAAGCATATTCGTCTACCCCATTAACAAAGTGGTAAAATATAATTTTAAAAGCCACTAGTTGGTTGTCCGAAAAAGTCGAAGGTGATAAATTTGTGTTGCCTACCAAGACACCATCAAGAACACCTGCAGACTACATGGCTTTTATAAAATGGATCCCATGTTCTAAGAAATTATTTGACACCATTGTCTCTTTCCAATAATAATGAATATGAAAGTCCCTTCTGCTAATATTTTCAAGGTCTAAAATGTTTACATTGTTTGGAGGAACGATCCAAGAAAAAGCTTGCCACTCTTCCAAAACTTGGTCAACATTTTCTTCATGTACAAGGGGCTCAACATATTCTTCGTTGGCATCATACACAAAAGGTGATTGATCAACATGCCACAGGCGACATCTAATATTTCTCCAATTATCAATAATATTTTGGGTTGAAAGCCCCATATCTAAAACTATGTCATGAAATGGCTTATATAAAATTAACTCACTCCAACAAAAGGTTTCAAAATCTTCAGACTTGTCATCAATAAAATAATAGAATCATGGCCAAACATGAACAATAACATGTTTTTCTTGTGGCCTTCTTAGCTCCTGCCTTGGGTTGGAGTCATAACTCCATGATCTTGTCATTTCTATCAAGTATAAATGTTCCAAAAAACTGGGTCAGGTTTTATAAATGTGAATGGAATTGTTCTTGTATGAAACTTCATGAGAATGAAATGACAACTTGTGGTACACTTTACTCCCAACATGCAATGAGAAAAATTTGCGACTACACACAACGAGAGGGAGCTTTAGAAAAAATGACAAGTTTCTTGGTCTCCGATGTCATGCTCAACAAGTGTTTCAGCAAGGAACCTCTTATACACAGACAATACAAAAGGCTCACAACCACTCCCACCAACAACTCTTGTCAAAATTTTGTGATAACTTTATAATCCTCTCTTTATCTTGGAAGCACATTTTACAAGATATTTCAAAATTGCATAACGTGAGATAACAAGTTGAAAATCAAGATTTCCTCGCCACATTTTTAAAACATCCACGTTATGAACATTTAAATGGTCATCGTTTCATTCTAGTTCATACTTTTTTCTCTTTCTCATCTATATACATCGCTAACTAGGGATGAACTTCCCATGTAGCCCCATAATGACATGAAAGGATAGATCCCTTTTTACGTAGACAAGAATTAACACTCCATTTCGTATCCTTTGCATGATGTTAACCAAATGCTCATAATCTTCTTCAGGATTGGAAGAATAAAATTGTCGAGTATTTAAAGACATATATTGTCATTCAAACTTCGAGGGACCATCACATTTCGACGATGTATGTCATGCAAATTCCATGCTATAATAGATTTGTCAAAGTACCTCTTTGTTGCACCAAAAACATTGGCATTGGACCAATCCAATATTTCCATATCTGGTGCTCCAGGAATCCAAAAGAATCCATAGATGTGGGCCGAAGCTCTATCTTGCCACTCGTACTTGGAAAAATTCAAAACATGCAGTTAAGATAAATTAACCCACCACAACAACATACCTTTTCCTTCAAGTCTTATGTTGTAGCAGCTGCAACACCCTCCAAAATTTTGGCTTACATGCAAATTTCGTAGCGTTCCTTGGTTTTTCCTTTGATGGTTGCAAACACTTGAGCTCACCCCATGAGCTCTTATGAAGTCTTTTCATCCTTTTTCTTGTTTGACTAGCGATCATCTTTTGACATATTGATTGCTTTGTCATGATTGTGATCTTGTTCTAGTGAGTTTTAAGGTTTGTATTTGTGTGTTTGGGTTGTCTTCACTACGTAAACATCTGTCGTACTCACACACAAAGCTGTAAGCATTGCCACGCAAGTTTTTTCACAGTCGTCTGAAGGGCTATCTCAAGTGTCACGCTTGTCATTTTCAGCTCTAAGACAGTCTCATCGAAGGCATCTTTTTTCTTGTTGTACTGGTGGTATGTGTTGTCTCATCATCGAAGTATGCTAAGTGTATGATCACATTGTCAAGTTTGCAGAAGTTCACTTGCTTTCAACACTTAGTGAGTTTCTTCAAAATCTGTCGGACAGGAAAAAACTCTTCCACTGGATCCCTACTAAGCTTCACTACGTAGTATTAGCCCTTAGTTACCTTTTTCTAATGCCCGGGACTACACAGTGATTGAGGCTATCCTCTAGGTCACTTGCACTGCAAAATCCTAGAGGCTAGTAGCATGTCTACCTCGCCGAACTACTCAGAAACTGCCTCCATGTCCAAACTGAACTATGCATTTCTTAAGCATAGTCATCAAGCCTCCTTCTAGTATATCGGAACCCTACACTACAACAAGACTTAAATCTTCACTATCTCGAAAACTGCACAGACATGTCCAACTAGTCCTCTACTACCTTGCTTTGCACTACCTTCATAAACTTCATAGATATGTCCAACAGGTCTCCTACTACATGTCCTGCACTGATCTCCAAAACTACTCAGGCATGTCTACCAGGCCCTCTTCTTCATGTCCTGCACTGTTCTCCAAAACTGCATAGTCATGCTCAACAGGTCCCTTGCAACTCTGTCATGCCTTGCTCTTGAAAACTATGTAGAACTGCCCAACATGTCGTCTATAGCCCTATCTTGCCTTTCCTCTAGGAACTGTGCAGAAATGCCTCCCAAGGTCCCACTTTACAGTATCCATTGGTGTCCTTCACTCCGCAATCCTCCCTCGGAGTGGTCACTGTGAAATTTTTCTCAATAGTGCAGGCTGTCCTCGCGGAGTTACTCATTCCAACTTGAGATGCGTTAATATGGATTTAAATAGGAACACAACAAATTACAAGATAACCATAGATACAGAGATGCAATGAAAATAATACTTCATTTCGTTAATGTAAAATATTGAAATATGCTTACAAACATAAATCGAAATAAACTAGATAGGGTGATGGTAGCTTACCTCTGAGAAGAAATGTGGTGGCTACATGCCTTTGAACTGTGTTACAATGAGGCTCGAAGGCCTATTTATTGTTGAGAAACAATGGAAAACCCTAGACATTCAAAAACCTAACTGTAGAAGATGAAACTCCAAATTTTGGGCCCTGTTTGGGTAAATTGGTACATCAACTTCCCGGGGTCGTAACTTTGGCATACAATCTTCGTTTAATACACAGAATATCTCGTTAGAAATATCTATCCGAGAACTACAACTTTGGGAAGAGGAATATAGGCTCAAATGTTTCGCAAAAAACGTCCTTTAGGGCCTCAAAACGGCACCAGAAGTTCAGGACAAGTAAAAATGCTAAAAATAGTAAGTTGTGCTACAATTAAGGAAACTAAAATGATGAAAGAAACAATGGTGGGGGTCCAATTGGACTTTGCGGGTGGCCACAAATATCCACCTAGATCATTCCTCCCCCCTTAGGAAGCAATGATCCCCATTGCATTGAGTTCCTCCATGAGATGAGGAAACTTGTACTGAACTTGGTCCTTGGTGAGCCACTTGCCTTGGTGAAGGAGTTGGCCTTCCTTGATAACTCGATACAGTTGGATATTCTACTGGCAAGTGTGCTTGATCTATGTGTCCATGATTCGATTAGTTTATGCTTGTTCTATACAATCTGGATTTAGCTCTATGGGTGTGAGTTATTTTGCAACGTTGGATGTGTCTAGTAATGGTGGAAAGTATGGTCGAAGGTGGTCCACATTGAACACTGGGTGCAGGGCAAGGAATGGGGGAATGCTAACCTCAAATGCATTATCTCCCACATCCTTGGTAATGGTGTAAGGACCATATTAGAGTGGTCTGAGTTTCCAATAGGCTCCGGTAAGGCATTCCTTTTGCAAATGTAACCAGACTTTGTCGCCCAACTGAAACTTGTGTGGCACCTGATGTTGATCATGTTGCTACTTGTACTTGGCATTTGATTTCCCCAGAATGTCATGGACCTGCTGGAGAATATGTTGGATGTGCTCCATGAAGTTGTTTTCTTTATCTATTTTAGATTGGACATGAGTTGAATCTGCATGAGTAGCTGGAAATGGCATGGTCACATCAATGGGACATAGCCCACTTGAAAATGGTTGTGGCCAGTCGATCTATGGAGAACCCAGTTGTAGTTGTGCTGAAAATAGGGGAGGCTCTCGTCCCATCTGCGTAGATGCTTTGAGTTGTACATGCATAGAATGTGTACGATCATCTTATTGACAACCTCTGTCTGGCCATCAGTTTGAGAATGGAAGGTTGTGGACTTACTGAGTTTGGTGTCCAACATCGACTAGAGACTGGACCAAAATGTATTGAGGAACCTGTTGTCCTAATATGAGATGATAGACTATGGGATCCCAAAGTGTAACCATACTCATTCAAAGAAGAGTTTAGCAGTGGCTTCTGCTATGATATTCTTCTTGCAAGTCGTCGTAATGGCCATCTTCGAGAACCTGTCAACGACCACAAAAACACAGTCATTTCCATGCATAGTGGAAGGAAGGCCTGACATGTAATCCATGGAGATAGATTCCCAAGGTCGACCAAGGGTAGGCAGCAGGGTATAGAGGCATTGCTTCTTGATGGTCAGTTTGGTAATGACAAAGGTAGTGCATGATCTGATGTAGTTCCTAACATCCTGTCGAAGATTCGGCTAATAGAAATACTTCTGCAATACTGCCACCATTTTCTCAACCTTCAAATGCCTCGCAACCCAACCGTAGTGTGCTTCCCAAATCATCTTGGCACGCTCGCTTGAAGGAACACAAAGGTGACCCAGGTGGCATAACAGGGCATCTTGAACGTGAAAATCTAGAACATGTTGACCTTCCAGGAGTGTTTGGTATGTGTGGTCAAATTCTGTGCTGCTTTTGTAGAGAAGTGGCCAATCAGAAGTCTCATGCCCACAAGAGTTGAGCACGGTGGTTAACACCATGATCGGTGGTCAAATAAAGCAATCTGCAACATTATTGGTGTTGCCCTTCTTATACTTGATATTCAAATGGAACTGATGCAGGTATGTGGACCACTTCTGATGGCGATCATTATGTAATTCCCTTGGGTCTATATGAACTACAGGGGTCAGTGGTCTATGTGGATGACCATTTCCTTCCCCAAAATGTAATGCTTACATTGTTAGTAGGCCTACACAATGGAATACATCTCTTTGTCAAAAGTGGGATACTTCTGGAATGTGTCTGAAAGTGTCTCACTATGATATGCCATTGGATGCCCTTGTTGAGTAAGAACTACCCCAATAGAATAGTCAAAGGCATTTGTCTCGACCTCAAATGGTTGTTGCAAGTCTGGTAATGCGAGAATGGGTGCCGAGCAGAGGCGATCTTTCAACTCTGTGAATGCCTTCTGTTGAGATTGAGACCAAAAGAATTTTTCTTTCACTCCTCCCTTGGTGACTTGACTTAAGGGCCAAGTAATATGAGAAAATCCCAACACAAACCTACGGTAGAAGTTGGAAAGACCAAGAAAGTTGTGGAGCTCTGCCAAAGTGTTTGGAGATGGCCAATCCGGAATGACTTGGATCTTGGCTGGATCCACATGTACCCCCTGTTCATCAATAATGTATCCGAGATATTGAACCTGGGTCATGCCAAAAGTGCATTTCTCCAAATTGGCACATAACTTGTGTTACCGCAATGTTTGGAGAACCTGTTGGATGTGTTGGAGGTGCTCTTCCCAACTCTCGCTGAAGATCATGACTTTATTCAAGTATACCACTACAAATGAGTTGGTGAATGTCCACAAGATGTCATCCATTAGCCTCATGAAGGTTGCAGGAGCATTCATCAATCCGAAAGGCATAACCAACCATTTGAAAAGGCCCTCCTTGGCTTTGAAGGCAATATTCCACACATCGAAGGGTTCAATTTGTACCTAGTGATATCATGACTTCAAATCGATATTTCTAAAATATTTTTCCCCCTTTAGTTGGTCCAAGAGGTCATCCATCTGTGGGATCAGGTACCTATTACAACAATGATCTTGTTCAGCGCCTGATAGTCAATACAAAGTCTCCAAGTCCCATCCTTCTTCTATACTAACACGATTGGGCTCCCACAGGGTGATGAACTCGGACAAATATGACCTTTCTATAGCAACTCTTGAATCTGCCTCTCGATTTCATCGTTCTCCAGAATGGACCGTCGATAGATTGGTCCATTGGGTAGTGGTGCACTTGGGGTCAGATCGATGGAGTGCTTTACCTAATAGTGCAAAGGAACCCCTGCGGGGGAGGTGAATATGTCCTTGTACTTCTCGACGACATTGTCCATCTGTATTTTTCATGCGGAGGGGCCCTATCTGGAGGTCCTGGCCGCCGTCTTCTTCTTTCCTTGAGGTCGTATCATCAGGAAAACAAATTTCTCGGTTTTGGAAATGATCTTACTGCATTCTTTTGTAGTAACCAAAGAGATGGTGGTAGGTGGTGCTACTTCCGGTATCCTATATAACTTATTTCCCAAAGTAACAATAGCAACACGGGGCCTTGATTCATACACAACATGTCTCTTCCACAAGTATGGTTTTCCTAATAATACATCACAAAATTCAAGGGAAGAAATGTCACACAATACCTCATCTATGAAGGGCTTGATGTTGCTTGGAAGGCAACACTGCTAGCTCACGTCAAGATCCTGTCCTTGGTGAAGCCACCTGATGGTGTACGGTTGTCGATGTGTTGTGGTCGGTAAGCCCAACCACTTCATGACCTCTACCGAAATGAGGTTCTTTTGGCTCCCACTGTCAACAATGAATTGAAGCAGGGAGCCCCTTACCCACATCTAGGAGTGGAAGAGATGCTCCTCCTCCTTTGGATCTTCAGGCTCCTCCTTTTGGATCTTCCTGGTGGCAACGGTGGCATTGGGCTCTACATCAATAATCTGCTTCCCTTTTTCATTCCCCTTGTTGGGTTCTGACTCTGAGTCAGAACATGCATATGATTTTGAAACCTTTAGCTCAGCCACTAGTGACTACTTGGCCTCGCACTCACTTGTGTTGTGAGTGGAGCTCTTATGGAAATCACACCACTTTCCTGTGTCCTTTTTCGACTTCACGGCACTATTCTTTTCTTAAATATTTGGTGGGTTGTCTTGGGCTACCCCACCTTAGCTTTTTCCTTTGTTCTGTGGTTTGGGGGCACCTCTCCCTTGCTTTGGCTTCGCAGATCCAAAGTATTGCTTCTTCTATTTAAACTTTTTCTCGACCTTGACAGCATATTGGTATGTTGTGCTGA
>APFE031217929.1:0-19786 GCA_000404065.3 Pinus taeda
GAATTGGTGAACAATGGAGAAATTGTCCTAGAACATTGCAGGACTCATGAACAGGTTGCAGACATTTTGACAAAGCCATTGGATCAGAAAAGCTTTGAATTTTTTAGGAAATGTTTGGGTATGATTGAATGCCCAGCAGTTGAAATTAAAGGAGAGTGCTGAAAATCGTAATTCCAATTGCGCATCAGGTGGTCAGTGCTGCAGCGACCCCAGCGACCTCAGCAATTCAGCCCAGCGACTTTAACGATTCAACGATGAGCAGTCAGCGACACAGGCTCCAGCGATAAGCGATCGCCGATATCACATTGGCGAAATGGTAGTGAGGGAGTTATAAAGTTTTGTTATTTGCGATGAGCGATCGCCGATATCGCTATCAGCATATCACTATCGCCAGAAACCAAATGGGCAGCCTTTACCATGTGATAAGTTGCGACCAGATATCCCAGACCCGATGGGTATTCAACATTTTCTTTAAAGTTATTTCAGTTCCGGCAGTGGCTTGTTTTATGTTTTTTATGTTTTTTTTGTTTTTATACATATATTAAAATATGTTATATCGGAGGCGGAGTTCAGAATCGGGGAAACCATGGGTGCACACTTTTGGATATGTGTGTGCCATGCGATGAAATCCGGACCCGATGGATTGGTCCGATGGATTTCCAAAACCATATTGTATAATGGTTGAAGCAAAAGCTAACAAATAAATTTGACGTGAAGAAAAAATTTTCTTACCTCCGTTTATCTCATTAAAACAGTAAATGCAATTTACTGTGGATGGTAAGTTTTTTGATGAAGTTTTTAATTTTGTTACAGAGGGAGTATGGGCAAGCCAGTAAGACCATTTAATTTTTACTGTCTTTCTTTTACGGAAGTATGGTGATGTAAGTAACTTCCTCTAGAGTCATATACATATGTAATTTTCTTTGGTAAATGTAATGAATTGAAAAAGAAGGCATAGTAGCACATTAGTGTGTTGTGCAATTGGAGTCACCAAGCGGGTTGAGTAAAAAAAAAAATTCATGTGTAATTTTTCACAGAAGTGAAATGCAAGTTGTGAATCTCTCGGAGAGAGTAAGTTTACAAGTTGTGAATCTCTCGGAGAGAGTAAGTTTATAATCTGTAACTGCATTTTTTTAATAGAAATCATTGGTGTGCAAACTCTGTCCTCTAATGCGAAATTGGTGCCAAATTTTTATGTTTCTGGCTTGTTAAAGATCCTATGAGACAACAGAGACAATCTGTGTGCAAATTTTTATTGTTTTTGGGATTTTACCAGAAAAATCCCCAACATTAACCTCAACCAAAAGCATGTTTTTTTTTTCATTCTAAGATGGTTTTTGTTTGAATAAGAATTAGTAAAATAGTTGAACACTTTTACAGAAGTATTTGGTGTGAGTGGAAGCAGAAGTATCTAGTATGGGTGAAAGCATGCTCTTTATAGACTATCAGAAAAATAATTTCAGGTGGCTTAATTTTCATTAACTATTAATAATAAATCAATCCCTGATGAGTAAACCTACATTCTGAAATAACAAACCATTACAGCTGTTTTCTACTGGTTTGAGCAAACTGAAGTTTGAAAAAATCACTGAATTTTGGAAAAAAACAACAATAACTCTTAAGTTCATGCTCCAGATCTTGCTCTAGTGAACTCTGAAGCCAACATATAAAGAAATGTATCGAATCAGGATTTCTACCTGTGGAAATGAGAGAAAACCAAAAACCAACCTTTTCACAAAACCAAAAACCAACTGGAAACTGCTCAAATGGATGAATTTCGAAAGCCAAGATTAGCATTATTATCATTGAGGCAGGACATCAGAGAAGCGACGAAATCAGAAATCTGTGAGAAGACTGAGCGTGAAGAGACATTATTAAATTGGTGTGAGGCGAGATATTTATTGAGCAAATTTTGTTATGGTTGTCAGAATGTGTTGATGCACTAGGGCATCAGAGTTATTATTTATTTGATATAGAATTGGCAAAACCTATGGAAATTATGCTCGCTTTAACCATGTTCGTCTCTCCAGCAAACTTAAATAAACACAACAATCTATTAACTACTTTTGTTGTTTGTCTACATACCAGTTTCGCAGGTGTTCTGTACATCGTTCTCTATCTCTTTCAACCGTTTCATCGAAGACTCGCATGTTTTCAATATCATATCTTCTTCTATATGCTCCTCTTCGGCTGCCTGGTACGCTGTTAATATTCTCTCCGCGGTACCTCCACCTTCGAATCTAACTTCCAGTTTCTACATTGATACCAATTAACAAAAAACATCAAAAGGGAAACCCTAGTACAATATTACTGAAAGTAATGAACAAATGTATGATAAATTGTCTCACTCTTTTTCTGGGGGTCGTTGGGTCAAATCCTTCATCCGAACTTGATGGGGGGTTTTCTCCAAGAAGATGTTTTCTCAGATTGTGATGACCTAATTTAAAAACATTGCGATCTTCCCATATGCCAACCTACATTTTTGTTTAAAAACTAAAAAAGATCAGAATACAGAAAATACAAACATTCAAATATCATTTATTCATTAGAGAATACAGCATATACCAGCTTCGATACAACTTCGATTATAACTTGTCCTCCGTTTTGATTTATATCTCTAAGATATATTGGTAGAGCCCGCCAAAACTCGTTCACAAATAACTCACAGCCATTTCTCTCCACGCTATTCAGTAAGATGTCATTCGCAAGATAAAGCAATGGGATTTTCTTGTCTTCGCTTGCTTTCTCAAAATCTCTAGACCATCTCTCCACTATCGCCTGTGCTTCATTCCGGTAGAAGATGCACCATTGGGAAGTGACTGATAAAGGTCAACTTATTATATCAACGTTCCATTCCATAATAACGTTAAAGCAACTGTAAATTTCTGTAATTCCTTCCCTAATGCCATAGATTCTAGCAGGTCTTTCATAAACGTAAATAAAGATGCTATTACTTGTATGGTAAATTTAGATTTACTTTGATTTTTTACCAGGCTACATAAAATTTAAACTTATAACTAAACCCTATTCAAACCAAATAATCCACACCATGGATTAATCAGCAAGCATACATGGTTCATAAAAGAGGTTTCTACTTTTCCAAAAATAAGCAGAGTATATCTCAGAAAAACAATTACCTTCCACACTCTCTCTTGTGCTCTCCAATTTCTCAAGCTTGTCAATCAGACGTTCCTTCCAAACGCCACCCATGGTATTTGGCTGCTCACGATGTGGCTTACCTGTGAACTAAAATAACGATCTAATTATATTGCTGAGCGAGAAAACTTTGCGGTCTTGCGGAAGGTTTTCCTCCAGAACGATATATTTATAGATATATAAGATGAGTATTTACAAAGGGGTCATTATTATAAATAGATGCCGACCATGATATACGGTAAAAAATGTTGCTATTTTAGATTCGAGAGTCCACATTTCAATATATGGAGTATTTAGTATACTTTGCATTGGGGTGTTTATTGTTGAGGATAACTGGCATGATGGTTACGAATGTTAAATTGGGTTAAAAGATTTTAAATTTATCTTTTAATAAGTAATATGGGTAAAAAAATTATTTAGTTTAACCAATAGTTGGAATGAATTTGTTTAGTCTATAGTTAAGAATATGGTATTGTTATAAAATATTTTGGTTGTGAAATAGATTATGGTTTTTTGGCATGTGGTATTGGTAAACCATGGTATTGTAAAGTGGCTATGAATATCCATGGTTAATAAAATGATATTGTTATAAAACTTTTTGGTTGTGAAATAGGTTATGGTTTTTGGGCATGTGGTATTGATAAACCATGGTATTGACCCATGGTATTGTAAACTCCCGATAAATATGGTATTCTTATAAAATATTTTGGTTGTGAAATAGGTTATGGTTTTTGGTCATGTGGTATTGATAAGCCATTATATTGTAACAAAACATATTCAAAATTTAATAAAAAAATCAAAATATAAAAAAATTGAATTTTATTATGCAGTGATGAGTTGTTGAATGGCTTGGAGATCCGAGATAATGGGGTTTTGAATGGTCCAACGCCCCTTCAACCTTCCTTCTTAGTTAATTCTTTTGACTTATGCCTTAATAATAAATCTAATAATAATAATAGTTATAAAAATAGGAATAATAACAATGTAATTAATAATTGTAATAACTATAGTAAAGCCCCAAGGGTTAGCTCAGTTGGTCAAAAACCATCTGGAGGTCACATGGTTGAATCTAACCGAAGTCCTTGGGGTCAGGTCTTGCACTAGGCCGAGGGGCAATTTAGCTTCGCTATCCCCGAGATTTATTGCAATTTAGGGGCGATTTAGCTTAGCTATCGCCCAGATTTATTGCAATTTAGCTTAGCTATTGCACTGAAGCCCTTGGGGTCACCTCTTGCAGTAGGTCGAGGGGCGATTAAGCTTAGCTATCACCTAGATTTATTGCAATTTAGATTAGCTATCACACCGAAGCCCTTGGGGTGGTGATTTAGCTTAGGTATCACTGAGATTTATTGCAATTTAGCTTAGCTATCACACCGAAGCCCTTGGGGTCAAGTCTTGCAGTAGGGTGAGGGGTGATTTAGCTTAGCTATCGCCCAGATTTATTGCAATTTAGCTTAGCTATCGCACCGAAGCCCTTGGGGTCAGTAGGTCGAGGGGCAATTTAGCTTAGCTATCGCCTAGATTTATTGCAATTTAGCTTAGCTATCACAACAAAGCCCTTGGGGTCAGGTCTTGTAGTAGGCCGAGGGGCGATTTAGCTTAGGTATGGCCGAGATTTATTGCAATTTAGCTTAGCTATAGCACCGAAGCCCTCGGGGTCAGGTCTTGGAGTAGGCCGAGGGGTGATTTAGCTTAGCTATCGCCGAGATTTATTGCAATTTAGCTTAGCTATAGCACCGAAGCCCTTGCCCTTGGGGTCAAGTCTTGCACTAGGACGAAGGGCAATTTAGGTTAGCTATCGCCTAGATTTATTGCAATTTAGCTTAGCTATCGCCGTTTCAGTGGAAGTAGCGATCACTCAATGACCACGGTGTGGAAAAAGTAGTGATCATGCAAAAAAAAAGAGTTATAATAATAATAATAATACAATGTATTTAATAATTTGAATAATAATAATATTAATGAATTTGATAATTATAGTAATAATATTAATAATAATAATGAATTATTAATAACCATAATAAACACGGGTATATTAACTTGGAACCTAATAATATTTATCTTTCTTCTTTAGATAATAGTATTGGCATTAAAAAAAATAAAAAGTAATAACTATAGTAATAATAATAAATAGACAAGGGGCGATTTACCTTAGCTATGGCAGAGATTTATTGCAATTTAGCTTAGGTATCGCCCATATTTATTTTTCCAAGTAGCCATCACTCACTCACCAACGTGTGGAAGAAGTAGGGATCATGCAAAAAAAAAGTAATAATATAATAATAATAATAATAAATTATTATTAATAACCATAATAAAAACGGTTATATTAACTTGGAACCTAATAATATTTATCTTTCTTCTTTACATAATAGTATTGGCATTTAAAAAAAAAAAGAAGTAATAACTGTAGTAATAATTATTTTTCCGTGGAAGTAGCCATCACTCACTTAGCACTTTGTGCTCGTGAACGACATGCAAAATAATAATAATAATAATAATAATAATAGTGAATTTTGATAATTATAGTAATAATATTAATAATAATAATGAATTATTAATAACCATAATAAAACATTGTTATATTAACTTGGAGCCTAATAATATATTATCTTTCTTCTTTAGATAATAGTATTTACATTAAAAAAAAGTAATAACTATAGTAATAATAATAACAATGTATTAATAATAACAATAAAGATAATATAATAAGAATAAGAATAATAATAATATTAATGAATTTGATAATTATTAGTAATAATATTAATAATTATTACGCCGTAAGGCGTTTCCCTCTGAAATGAACTTCCCTCATATTTACTGTCATCACTGTGCGCCTTTAGATTATTTGTTAGACGATTAGAATAGTATTAGCCGTTTGATTAAGGGAAGGTAACCGAATGGTTGTAACTGTTCATAATAAACTCACATCACCGCAACCGTCGCAGGTTTGGAATGAGCCGGCACTCGAAGCTGAAAAATACAGATTCAGGTGTTCTTCATGTCATAGCGATTTCTTATCCATTGTATCAATATTTGCAGTATTTAAAAAGTTTAGAACATATATGAGACCATTGTATGGAATATTTATGAAACAGATGAAACTTATCATAAGCAAGAGCGAAATCAATGAGATGAAACATATATGATTCAAGTCCCTCTGTAAATTCTTGTAGATGTACGACACTTCAATGCAAGGGAGGATCCTGCATGGCTGTTCCCCTACATAGCTGATTGAACGATATACAGGAACAATAGGCAGAATGCCGGAACTCCCAAAATGGATTTTGTCCGGGGCACTAGTTGGAATGCAAGGTGGCACTGAATCTGTCAGACATGTTTGCGGTCAGCTGGAAAAATATAATGTCCCAATTTCTGCATTCCGGCTTCAGGTGGGCTGCTGGATATCCATGACTATAAGCTAGCTGTTTGATGCCATTATTTTATGGTTTTTAGCAGCAAGAAAGTTTGCCTTTGAGGTGCTGATTTCCTTTTACGATGCATTGTCTGTTTTTGGTGCAGGATTGGGTGAGACAAAGAAGGACAAGCATTGGTTGGCAACTCTGGTGGAACTGGGAAGTAGATAAGATACATTATCCTGGTTGGAGGCAATTAGTAGAAGAACTTCATTCCAATGGCATTTTAACAATTACCTACTGTAACCCCTGTTTAGTGCATGTATGTCTTGCAATCTTTTGAATGCTTTGGATAATGCTGAAAAAGGTTTATTATGGGGAGAGACTTATGGTTAATGTGGTGGCTTTGAATATAGTGCAGATGAATGAAAAGGAAAACAGGAAAAGGAAACTTTTTGAG
Organism: Pinus taeda; assembly: GCA_000404065.3. Lineage (NCBI taxonomy): Eukaryota > Viridiplantae > Streptophyta > Pinopsida > Pinales > Pinaceae > Pinus > Pinus taeda. The sequence goes on from APFE031217929.1 coordinate 6,973, forward strand.
GAAGCTAACAAACTAGGTCTCTTTGTACAAAATAAATACGGTTCAACTTACATGATTCCGAATACAACATTCGATGTTGGAATGTTGGATCTTACGAATCCTGCAGCTCGCACGTGGTTCAAGGGCATCTTGCACGAGATGGTAGATACTGGCGTAAAGGGTTGGATGGCAGATTTTGGAGAGGGACTTCCTTTGGATGCTTGCCTTTTCTCAGGTCCGAAATATCAAAACTCGTAATGATTGATTGATACATGAGCTTCTGTATATTTTTTATGCCTCGAGGCTACTCAGATTATTCTCGGGGATTTTGTATAAATATGATATAACCTGTTAACAGTACCTGTGTTTACTGCAGGGGAAGACCCAATTTCTGCTCATAATGATACCCTTCACTGTGGGCTGAAGTCAATAGAGAATTTGTTGAAGAATCGAAAGCAAAACAACAGAGAAAACTGAGGAAAGTTCAAACAGCAAAGGAGGTGTCGGATGAAGAACAATGGTGTTTTTCATGCGGGCTGGTTTTCGGGAAACTCCAAAATGGGCAACGTTATTCTGGGAAGGTGATGAGATGACAAGCTGGTAGAGAAATGAAGCAATCAAGAGTGCCATTGTAGGTCTGCTTAGCAGTGGTCTTTCAGGCTTTTCATTAAACCACAGTGACATTGGAGGTTACTGTGCTGTCGATCTCCCTTTCTCGCCATATAGGAGAAGTGAAGAATTGCTATTATGTTGGATGGAGATGAATTCATTCACCACAATCTTTCGTACACATGAAGTAATTCCCATAGCTTTGTTTTGTATAATGCAGCTGTATTGTGGTGATGTGCATTCTAGGTTAATTCCCCATGACTTTTCATATTTGCCAACATATCTTTAAGATCATATTATTCAAATATCCTTGATCTATACCTTAAATCCCTGGACTCACTTGGGACATGCCATTGAATTTTCTCTTACGATGGAATAGTTATTTAGTGGCTTACTAACTAATTCTGTTGGAGAAATTCTTTACAGGGAAATTCACCATCTGCAAATAAGCAGTTCTATTCAAATGATCGCACCTTATCACACTTTGCACGTTTTGCTAAGGTTTATAAGGCTTGGGAGTTCTATCGTATTCAGCTTGTGAAAGTAAAAATCTTTAATCTCAGTTTGACTCATTTCATTTATACAATCTTCAAGTCCTTGGAAAATTCATTGATTGTTATCTGTGCTTTAAAGAGATATACTTTTGTCTGTTAAACTTGATATCATTTTGATCTATGCTTTGAAAAGATATTATTTACACTATACATTTGAAATTTTTATGTCTCAATCTTCAGGAAGCTGCTTCAAAGGGACTTCCAGTTGTTAGACATCTTTTCCTTCATTACCCACACGACATTGGCAACATATCTGGAAAGGAAGGACCTTCAGCCCCCCAATGTCATCTGGCATGGAAGCTTGGATTTATGCCCCGTTGGGGTACCCTGCAGTATTTGTGAAGGTTGGATCTCTTATTGGAACAACTTTTATGCAGAATCTGCTAGATTTGGGTGTGAGAACAAGGTTTCCTCCTGCAGAAGACAACTAGCTCCCTTCTGATGCAAATGACATTAGCATTGCATGCATTGTAAACACAATTTTTTTGACCCAAGGTATATTCTACACCAATACGTGCCTGAATACTAATGTGTTTTGAGTCTGACCATGTCGACTGTCAACAGTTTAGATCTTGAGGGATACATACTGAGACTGAGCACACACGCAGTTCCTCGTCGTAGAAAGAAAGAGACGGGCGTGTTGGCCACTTCATCGTTTGGAGTTCTAATCAATGTTGATTAACACAATTCGATTTGAAAAATTTATAAAAATAAAAAAAATAGATTAAACAAAACAATAATATGTATGCGTGTGTGCAATTCCATTAGTATTGAAAGGAATCTTGCTTTCTTCAGGAAATAGAGACCCTTCTGTGTTGTAGGTAATTATTATGCAGGCTACACCAAGTTTGGGGTCATTTTTGCTTTCAATTGTTGGAGGTAAGTATATCCTCATCTCTTTCTATTTGATTAAAAAATTTACACAATGAACAACATTAAAATATAGCTATTTACATTGACTGTTCCACATTGAAACGAGTGGTGTAAACAATCTGGGTTGTGTCCCTCTTGATCTGTTCTGGAAAAAAATTGATATACAGTTGAACACATTATATTTCGCAGCAGTATATATATCTATATCAACAGATAAAGAAACATATATGCATGATTATGCTCTCACTATGACTAAATTTCATAATTTTTTAATCAACGGAGTAAAGATCGAAGTATCCAGGACTTCATTCTTTAATTGTTCGCTGGTTTCATTGCTTTCAGAACAACATTCGATTTGAAAAATCTATAAAAATAAAAAAATAGATTAATCAAAACAATAATATGTATGCATGTGTGCAATTCCATTAGTATTGAAAGGAATCTTACTTTCTTCAGGAAATAGAGACCCTTCTGTGTTGTAGGTAATTATCATGCAAGCTACACCAAGTTTGGGGTCATTGTTGCTTTCAATTGTTGGAGGTAGGTATATCCCCGATCTCTTTCTATTTGATTAAAAAATTTACACAACAAACAACATTAAAATATAGCTATTTACATTGACTGTTCGACATTGAAATGAGTGGTGTAAACAATCTGGGTCGTGTCCCTCTTGATCTGTTCTGGGAAAAAATTGATATACAGATGAACACATTATGTTCTGGGAAAAAATTGATATACAGATGAACACATTATATTTCACTCTGACAGATGGTAAAGCAACAGTATATATATCTATATCAACAGATAAAAAAACATATATGCATGATTATGCTCTCACTATGACTAAATTTCATATTTTTTTAATCAACGAAATAAAGATCGAAGTATCCAGGACTTCATTCTTTAACTGTTCGTTGGTTTCATTGCTTTCAGAACAGCCTTCATTACTATATTGAAATAAATTTTTTAAAATTAAAATTATATTTAGAAATTTAAAAATTCAAAATTTGTATACCTTATTAGATTAATTTTGTCTCTTAAATTTTATTGTATATTATAGGTTAGCGACAAATAACATGAAAGGTTATTGTCTCCTATATTGTTTGGGGTTGGTGGTGAATGTATTAAATATTCATTGAAGGAATTTCCTTTTTCAAGTGCAAGGTGATTTTCCTATATGAAAATAGGTGGAAAATAGGATGGCCCTTCCTTGAATTCTTCAAGTAGTGTATGGAAGAGTCTTCTTTTAGAAAATGTTAGATCTCTTCCATGTGTGGTGTCATGAGAAACATGGATGATGGAAACCATCTTCTCGAGGCTCGTTTGGAAGGTTTTTATGGAGAATACAAAAGAGAGATCAATATCTTTTCTTCCCATATTTATATTGTATAGGAATGATTAAAAGCTTGAGATTGATAGGTTCTTACAAACTTAGATCTATTCTCTAGACTTAAATCTATATTCGTGATGTTGGGTTTTTACAGAAATTGATTGAGTCACAACAATTGTTGCTTTCATTCATGTAATCTTATAGGCATGCAGTTCATTATTATTGTAACAAGTGTTCATTGCTTGGTCATAATGTTTGAGTTTTCACTAATATATTGAACTGTGATTTTAACTTTTAAAGGCTTGCTTGGGTAGATGAGGAGACCCAACTTTCATTTTTGCAGAGTTGGATAAAGAGTCACCTTGAAGATGGAAGCAGGATATTGAAAAAACCAGTTCTGTTACTATGGGAAATATTACAAAGACCTTTATAAAAGAGCTCGTCTACGGGAGAACCAATGAAATCCAGCTCGATTGAGGTGGCCTCGACAAGTTTGAGTCCTCGGTGGGGTATATCAAACTTGAATTCTCTCGAAACCGCCGCACTATTCATATTCAGTCTCCTCTTGCTCATGCCATCAGAAACCATATCCGAGCCAATTGTAAATTTATCAAAAATAAATTCAACGATCTCTTCATATTTCAATACCCCGAATGAGTCTCCCAGCAAGAGGTATGTGGAAATTATTTCTGTCCCTCAAGATCACTCCCACCATAGTAATAATATTCGCTTGGTTCAATGCCTAATTAAATTCTAGAGCATCTTTTCGCCCTTTCAGCAATTGTATTAGTCTTTTTAAAAAATGTATTTATGTCTGGACGAAATGGAGTTGTCATGCTATTACATCTCCTCGGTGTTTCACACGTTTACTCATTTCCACTTAATGAATAAGATTGTTGATATCTCTCTTTACAGTTCATTCTATAAATAAACAGGGTTATGAGTTTCATTCTTATCGTTTTGACGAATACTGTTATTTGAATTTGCTTGCTGTATATAATTTCTACAGCAGAGATTTCCTAGTTTCCCTAATGGAATTCTTTCTTTGAAATTGGGGTTTCTTCCCCAATAGGGTCAATCTACCTAAACAGGTTACCCTGGTGGGAGGATAGGTATTTTAATACCTCACTTACCCTCACACCAGTGTATTGGCACTGTGAACACGTTCATTTACTCCCTTTACTTTAATTTATCAGTCACAGTGTCTCTATTGATAATGGGTTGAACAACATTACCATTTCAATCCTGTTAGACAGGTATATCTCACAGTATGCTCTATCAATTTGTACAATTTATTTGTCCAAGAATGCATCCTCAAAGAAGTACTGTGTAATTCTTACATATACCACTTGTTGTCCGAGTTACATGTTTAATTCATATACCACTTGTTGTCCCAGTTACATGTTTAATTCATATACCACTTGTTGTCCGAGTTACATGTTTAATTCATAAGTACATAATAAAAGCAGTCTTTTCTTACTTAAGATGTATTCTTTACTTATCTATTGCTGCTGCCTCCTCATGATCACTCTCTTTCTGAATACTGACTTTACCCTCCGGAGGCTGATACCATGCTGAGAAAGATGGTCGTTCGTCCCTCTGGTATTGGATGTCGTTGAGAAAATAGATTTTACAAATGGTTTGGAAGCTTTCAACTTTTCAACTTGTGTGTGAGGAGTGTCAATTGTGAGTGTGTGAGGAGAGTTAGTAGTGAGTGAGTAAATGCAGTAGCTTCTTATACTAGCTATGAACGAATGCCGGTGGGAGTGTGATTGTTGTAAGTTTCATTAACTCGTTGTAAGGACCAATGTGAGGGAGCCCTTGAGGCTCTGGTATAATGTTAAGTGTGGAGGTTCACTCTTCTCAAGTGGGGTAGTGCAATTTAGGATAGGACTATGTATACTAAAGCTGGCTCAAGTTAATTTTTTTTTGCAGTTAAAAAAAAAGTAATATTAAGGGGCATGAAATTTTAATTTCTGGTTATCTCAATTATTCTAGAATTTTGGTGTTTGGAATTTATTTACAAGTAGAAACCTTAATTCCTCGCTATGACAATTATTCTGGAGTTTTGAGTTTTGGTGTCTGGAATCGATTTGCAAGTAGTCCCAATGGAGGCGTCACACCAGTTGTCTAAGAGGATACAAACAATATAAAAGAAAGTCTCATCACTAACTCCAGCCTCTGGAAGTTTTGGTGTTTGCAATCCATTTGCATCTAAGAGGATACAAACAATATAAAAGGAAGTCTCATCACTAACTCTAGCCTCTGGAAGTTTTGGTGTTTGGAATCCATTTGCAAGTACACAAGTAAGTTTCCATCACCAACTCCAGCTTCTGGAAGTTTTGGTATTTAAAATAAATTTCAAATAATCCCACCTGTATATTCTCACTAAAAAAACAAATATATGCTAAATACAGAAACAACAACCAAAAAAATGTTACTATCTCAAATATTTTCGGTTTGAATTAGCGTATGCCTCCAATATCTATTCTCCAATATCTATTTTTGAGATTCAAAGCATATGGATTTTTCCAATTTCTCTACCCTCTGAATACGAAGTGGGGCATGGAGGAAAAGCAGCTGGCCTTTATAAAAGAGCTCGTCTGCGGGAGAACCAACGAAATCCAGCTCGATTGAGGCGGCCTGGACAAGTTTGAGTCCTCGGTGGGGTATATCAAACTCGAATTCTCTCGAAACCGCCGCACTATTCATATTCAGTCTCCTCTTGCTCATGCCATCAGAAGCCATATCCGAGCCAATTGTAAATTTATCAAAAATAAATTCAACGATCTTTTCATAATTCAATACCCGGAATCAGTCTCCCAGCAAGAGGTATGAGGAAATTATTTCTGTCTCTCAAGATCACTCCCAGCATAGTAATAATATTCATTCAGTTCACTGCCTAATTAAGTTCTGGAGCATCTTTTCGCCCTTTCAACAATTGTATTAGTCTTTTTAAAAAAATGTATTTATGTCTGGGAGAAATGGGGTGGTCATGTTGTTACATATCCTCGGTGTTTCAAAGGTTTACTCATTTCCAGTTAATGAATAAGATTGCTGATATCTCTCTTTATAGTTTTTAAAAGATGGACAAGATGGACAAGATGTCACAAGATGTCACAATGTGTTTTTAAATTATGTTTTGGAAGAGGTAAAAGTTTTGAGAGCATTTTCAATTTACTTCAGTTTTGATAGTGGACATGTGAACTGGGCTATATGGAGATAATTAGAACTATTTAATCCTGCTCATTGTTTGGTGAATTTGAGATTCAAAGTTTGTCTACCAAATGTCTTACAACAAATTGACAACATTGGCTAGCTTGTTGCTTGAATCTGCATCAGCTCTTGAAACGTCACCACTTATGGATTACCAGTAGAGAGTAATAGCATATATATGGTTAGATATTTTATTTTTCTTACTTATATTGTTATTGGTCTTGATGGTGTTGTTTTGGTTGTGGCGAGTTTTAAGAAGAATTGATCACGCTCCTTTGGAAGTGCCAGCCCTTGATGCTCAATTGTGATGTAAAATATAGGAAGACAGAAACCTTTGCATTATTGTATTGGTAATATGTTGTTTTTTATTGAGTTTTGGGAGTTGGAAAAGCTTGTTTCCTTCACTGGTGAGAATATTAGAAGGATAATCTATGATAAATAGTGCACGGGACATCGTTTACACAAAATATTTTGCTTATACTACCCTTCGCTCTATTTTTTTCTATCTCTGAAGGCGTTTATCTATCATTTGTATTGAATAAGGTACCACGGGGAGGTTGGTGTCCCTTCTTAATTGCACCATAATGTTCTCTTGGAACTATGGAAGGCAGAAAAGTATAAATATTTAGCACGGAGAAAACTCAGCATAGAAGGTTTGAATGGATTGCTTTCCAGGGTGAATTCACGTGTACCAGGAATTTGTTTCTTCTACAATGACCTTATTTCGAGCTTACCACTAATTATTGAGAATTATGTAAAGAATGTGGGGTCTCTGCATGAAGTTCTTGTCATTGTCACCATAAGAAGGGTTCCAGTCAAGACAGTGCTTTTGTCACAGAGATTTATGTTTGGAAAACTAGACCCAAAGGGTGTATATAAATGCACAGCCCAATATGAGTACAATCTATGTGTTACAGGCCCAAGCCACCAAACAATACTTTTCCAATGTTGGGTCCCTTCAAATTCTGAATCTAAGAAGCCCCATAGGAGCAACAAAATGAAAATGATACCTAGAAAATCACTCTTCTTGCCTAAGCCGCCAATCTTAGCAAGGCTTAAGGAGGACCAACAATAATTATAAGGATCCCATGCTTCCACTATACTCTCTATTGCTTTATGATCCAATATGTTTCTCATCTTATATTTCCATTTTGTTTTGAATGTGGAGTCTTTACAGCCTGCAATATAGTATGCTCTAATCCCTTGTAGCAATATTCAAAATGTGGCTACAGTTGCTTTACAGTATCTGTAGATGAGGGTATGCCCTCTTTGTCTGCTATGGTGGAGAGCTGGGCTTTTGCTATGAGTACCTCATAAAAATCACCCTCATATGTCAGTTGCAGTGTCCTATTTGGGGACAAGAACACAGGTCCTTGAGTTGCGGCCATGGTTTTAATACCAATCCTCTTTTGACTTCTTCCTTGCTTGGTAGAAATTTACAAAAAACTCTGTACCCCAACAACCAGTATGCTCGAAACTTGTTCGTATCAAACACTAATATATCCAGGGTTTTCAAATGGGCATCTCTGAAATTTTGGAAAATAAATTTAAGCATTTGGCAAGTTTTGGCCTGCTACTCATAAACATCAATCCGAAAAAGGGGTATTTGTTGTAGTATTTGTAAATGAGTAAACATTTAAACTTAGTTTTATATGAAAAAAGATTTAGTATGCATAATGAAACATTAAATTAAAATAATAATAATAAAACAGTTTAATTGACATCTCATATGAACTTAGTAGTGAAAAATGTCATTTTAATAGATTTCTCGCAAGTTAAGGAATTTGTGCATCCCTATATCTACGAAAATTTCACCGAGAGTTGAATTGGGATATTAAAAACACATTTGAGGTTTTATCCAAAAGAAATTTCATGACATTTCATATGAAGTTAGTAGTGAAAAATGTCATTTTAATATAGTTCTGGCAAGTTAAGGAATTTGTGCATCCCTACAGTTATGAAAAGTTCACGAGAGAGTTTGATTTCAACAAGGAGTTTGATGGCTTTCACTTGTATTTTTCGAAACACCTAGTTGACAGAACCATGTAGTAGGAAAAGGACATTTAATTTTTACCCTCACGATGGTTTGTGACAGCTAGCAACCTTGTGTGCCCTCTTTAAAAGTGACAATTCATTCTTAATATGTAACATATGGAAAAACAAAATCTCCAAATACAAAAAAAACTTAAAACATATGTTCACATAAACAACTACTACATGAATAATGGATAACCTCTATATGAAATTAACTATAACTCATTATCATCCACCCTTGCTTTCAAGAATGTCCATTCACATGTTTCTATTCTTCCACACACTACTATTACTTATCCATATTCAAAACACACATAACTAATAGTTTCAATTGTAACTCAATATCATCCACCCTTGCATTCAACAATGTCCATTCCCATGCCACTATTATTCTACACACTATTATTTATAAAATATCTATATTCAGCATACACATAACTAACAATTTCAATTGCAACTCTTTATCATCCACCCTCGCTTTCAACAATGCCCATTCACATGTCCCTATTCTTCCACACTCTATGCCTTACGGCGTTTCTTTTGCAACATTAGGTGCAAATGCTAGTAATAATGAATGTGAACTTATTAATAACCATAATAAACACCGTTATATTAACTTGGAACCTAATAATATTTATCTTTCTTCCTTAGAAAATAGTATTGGCATTAAAAAAAAAATAATAATAACTATAGTAATAATAATAACAATGTATTTAATATAACATAAATATAATAGATAGAATAATTATAATAATAATATTAATGAATTTGATAATTATAGTAATAATATTAATAATAATAATGAATTTGAACTTATTAATGACCATAATAAACATCGTTATATTAACTTGGAACCTAATAATATTTATCTTTCTTCTTTAGATAATAGTATTGGCATTCAAAAGACTTCTTATTCTCGCAATAAGGTTGTTAATCTTTGGAGTTTCTCTTTTCATTGCCATTTTTTTAATCTTTTAGAAAAAGGTCTTAAATTTGCTTTGGCTCCTAGAAAAAATTGTGTGAATGATATTATTTGTGACATTGAATTTGGGATTCGAGATTTACCCAATTCCACTGAAGATATTATTAGGCAGGATTGCGTAGTAATCCTTAGAAAGGTTAAGCCCCCTAGGAGCAACTGGAGCAAGCAGGAGTTTGAAGCTCTCAAATCTTTGAACAATAACAAGGACATTGTTATTCTAAAAGCTGGCAAAGAGGGTGCAACTATCATTCTTAACAAGAAGCATTACTAGAAGAAGATGTTAGATCACCTTTGTAATAGTGGATGCTACAGAAATCTTGTGAAGAACCCCCTAAAAATGATTTATAAGGCTGTTGCTCTAGCCATAAAATCGAGTAGTTATGTTAGCTCCCTTAGCAAGAAGCTTATTGAAGGCCACCCTCTTACCCCCAGGATCTATGGTCTCCCTAAGATCCATAAGGAAGGGGTCACTCTTCGCCCCATCGTCAATACTATTGGTGGGCCCACCTATTTTTTAGCAAAATTTCTTGTTAATAAGCTCAAACCCCTCGTTGGACATACATAATCTTTTGTTAAAGATTTAGCTTCATTCGTTAACAAGTTAAAGGATTTTAGATTTGACCCTGAGGATGAGTTAGTGAGTTTTGATGTGGTCTCCTTATTAACTAATATTCCCATTAATGAGGCCATTGATGTTATTTAAGGCATCACTGATCTTGATACTATCTTTTTAGTCAAGATTTGTCTCACCTCTACTTTCTTTAGTTTCGAGGGTGAATTCTTCGAGCAGACCTGCGGAGTGGCTACAGGTTCTCCCCTATCCGTCATTGTGGTCAATCTCTCCATTGAGAATTTTGAATCCAAAGCCTTGTATTCAGCCCTCTACCAACCCAAACTTTGGAAAAGGTTTGTAGATGACACTTGTGTCATTTGGTCTCATGGTAAAGAGAAGTTGGAGCTATTTTTCCATCAGCTTAATAGTCAATTTAACCATATAAAGTTCACCATGGAATTCAAATTTGATAATAGCCTCTTTCTTAATGTTCTTATCTCTAAGAAGAATGATGACTCTTTTTCCCATCAGGTTTTTCGGAAGAAAACTCACACAGGGCAATATCTCCATGCCAGTTCCCATCATTTTTCTGCTCAAAAGATTGGTGTTCTGAACACCTTAGCCACTCGGGCAATGCGAGTTTCCGATGAAAATCACCTTGAAGATGAGAAATCCCACCTCCTAAAAGTTTTTAATAAGAATGGTTATAGTAGGTCTCAAGGTCTTAAGGCTCCTCAAAATGTTGAAAAAGGACCTAAGAATAAAATTGACCCCAAGGATTGGTCTTCTAGTGTTCATGTGTCTTTTATTCAAGGGACCATAGATAGAATCGCGAGGATCTTAAGGAAGCATAAGATTCATTCTTTCTCTAGACCCCTTAACACTATCCGAAGTTCTCTTCGTTATGTTAAAGACCCAATTAATCCCAGGGATGGAAAGAGTGTTTACATTATTACCTATTCTTGTGGAACTCCTTATATTGGTGAGACCGGCGAGTCCATTAATGATGCAGGGAGACCTGCAATTACCTAGGATCCTTCTATCTCAGCACATAAGCACGCATTTCAGCTTTGCCCAAATCAAAACCTCATTCAATTTCACACATTATATCAAAGTTATAACTTAAGCCCCGCCGCCACACACACATATCCAAATACATGGAAAACACTTTAATTCTCCACCATAAAAAGACTTTTCAGACTTACGAGCATTGACACAATAAAGAGTGTGAATATCAAACATCATGGTCCCAACCATGAGTTTCCAAAGCAGGGCGCACGAGCCATTGATAGGATAGATAGCAGTATCTATGGGTAATCCAACACTCGTCTTCAAAACTACAAATTTTCCAACTGTCACTCCGATTTTTTATATGAATCAAGCCCAGCTCTGTTTCAAATAATCAAACAGTTTCACAGTGCGATCCGGCGCCTCACTCCTGGATAGTGATTCTAAAGGCGCTCGCATATTGGAATTCAATCCTTAAGGTAGCACAAACACAGTGAATAAAGTTCCAGAATTAAATCTTCATGATAGATCATTGATCATTCACATTTTCCGCGCTCCAAACTTGCAACCGATGCAAATCTTGGGTAATACGCACAGTTTAAAAACATTAATGGAACCACGTGCTCCTACAAACACTCCACGCTTGCGGTTTTATATCAACGACACATATATGACCATTCACTCAGTTATATAATTATCACACCATGCAAGATTTATATCTTTGCTAGCATTTTATAAACCACGCATGTATACAACCACTACTCATTTGAGCCATTACACAGTCGCATGCCTAAACAAGTTGTTCATCGTTAAAAAATAACAAACCACTCCGCGCAGACAGGCTATGGAAGCGATTAATTACAGCAGTAACGCTCTCTCGAGCCAGTCCTTGTGGGGGGCCCGTCATAACAAGAATTCACTCCACTGTTCTCCGCAACCAAATGATAAGATGGAAAAAAAAACACAGTGTTCCAATTCGTAATTCGACAAATTAATGTGAGGCATTTCTTTCAGCGCTTGCATGGAGGTAATGCTTTTAAACATAATATAAAGATGATTCATAAAATGTACAAATAACCATCTGCTTAATACACAGTTCTAATAAAATATTTACTACGTGCATCCATATTAACAATATTAACAAGACATTATCAATCTCATCGAGTTTTAAGAGAACACCGAGAGGGATTTTTATCACAATACTTTGGCATCGCCCCCCTCTCTGCTCGAGAGCTTTAGCTACCTCCCTTTTTTATACATAATAATGGATACATACAATAGATCTTCTGAGACCTTATCTTCTAGAAAAGCAGGCTTTTTCCCTTTTTACACAATGATTTAAAGCTTAAAGCTTTATTCCCTATTTTTTTATCCTAATTTTAACTGAAAAAAACATAGAAATCCTATCCCAATCCTTTTTCCTAACTATTCTCTCATATTCTTTTATTTAGGAAAAATAATATTTACATTATCTTCACTTCCTATTTTATTAAAAATCACAAAATATTTAAGTTTATCACACCCCCCTTTTTATTCCATATTTACGAATGAAGAGGGTCTTGATGCTCCTGCATCATACACCCAACCTTAAAATTAATCATGATCCCCTGATCATGTGTTGGGATTTGTGTATGCCTGGATCCCACACCTTCTGCTGCAAGTTTCCATTTGCTGCT
>APFE031217938.1:27091-44864 GCA_000404065.3 Pinus taeda
TGGTGTGACCTAGGAGGACCATTCTTGAGCATACATGACATTGACAAGTGGGTCGTCTAAAAGACCTCAAGAACAATGTTCATGAAAGCAATTAATGGGTTGTTAGGAGGCAGAGTGATGAAGCCCTAGTTTAGCTTATGAAAGGAGCCATATGGTTGACAAGAGGGCATATCCAGAAGACCTAAGGAGCAAACTTCTTAATAGAGCTAGAAGGTTGGTGGTGGGCATATCCGTGAGCCAAATTTCAGTGACACAATAGGAGTTGTGATCATTGATAGTGGCAGCTGAATATGCAAGTGTTGTGATCAGCACATTGGGACGCAAGAGGACCCGCCAGATGTGTTCAACTTCAAGGTACGTGAACTGAAACGGCTATAGTCCCTGTTGTGAACAAGTAGGTCAAGTGTACTTTGTTTAGGGTAGATTGGTGGTAATAGAAGTTGACATCAAGACCTGGTTGTGTCCTTATATCAAGGTTGTATGTAAGGGCCATGATCCCTAGTACAGGAACCCTAAGATTTTTGTATTATAGTTTGTAATATAACAAGTAGAGGGTTTAAAAAGCTAACAATTGTCATGTGTACTAGTTGATTCACTGATGTACATTATTTCGTTGTGCAAAGTAGAAGTGTTGTCGAATTTGAGTGTCTTTGTGAGTGTCATGGAAAAATCAACAAGCTTACATTTGAATTAACCATACACATACCTGCCCTCCCTTTGCTAATATTATAGTAGTAGCAATCATGAAAAATAAGCACTAAAGATGTGAACCTAAGTATAATTTTTTATTTCTTTCATATCAAAGCTTTACGAAAAATTTTTGAATCTCACACACATGAACAAGATCTTACTACCTCGAAACCATTACAAAAGGATAAATCGTATTGCAAAAAGAAAATATTTCAGTGTATTAAAGGAGAATAGTATTTGGTGGGAGAAAAGTATGGTTCACCCATCCTTTGGGCCAAGTTTGTAGAATTTCTAGTGTATCTTCACCACTTACATTTGTAGATTATACGATTGTAGTCGTTCACTACATAAAGAAGATCATTATAGTTGATTATGAGAGCATAGATAACACACAATAAATTACATAGCAAACTAGTGGAGCCAAAAATTAGAAAAAGATACTTTTAGTGATGCATTGCATATAGGTATGTTAACTCACCTTCATTTACAAAGAATAACCTCCACTTTCTCTGTTTGCTTCCTTCATTTCTTTCTCTTTCTGCTTCCTTCATTTCCTTTTCCACACCAACAAATAAAACAAAGACCAAACTACAAAAAACATGAAAAAAAAAAGGAAAAAAAAGAAAAATGAGTACAACACACCCAACAAATGAAATGAAACCAAGATCAAACTACAAAAAATTAGCAAAAAAACAAAAACAAAAAAATCAAAGCATGGCCATGCTGAAACTCAGAAAACAAAACATGCAAACAAGAAAAAAGAAAAATTGCAAAGGTACCCTTTGTACATCATCTCTCCTACAATGTGCTCTCCTCCACTGAAACGAAAAAAAAAAAAAAAAAACTAGGTTAAATAGGGTTAAAATATACACACAATTAGTAATGGTAAACATATTTCAAAACCAATAACTATTCATAATAGAAAACGCACCTCCCCTAGAATTTGTTTTATAACGATGGACACTCTCATTTGTATTCCACTTGTTCGTGCTCATCAAAACAAGCCATCTACAATAGATAAAAAATAAGATATTAGAATCGCTATATAAGATAAACTAAAGTCGAACGCAATAATTAATTGTAATATGAAACACACCTTTCTTTAAGACCCCTATATAAAAGGGGAGAGCCCATTTTATATTTCATGTATTCTTGCTCTATAAGATAAACTAAAGTTGAATGCAATAATTAATTGTAATACGAAACACACCTTTCTTTAAGACTGCTACATAAAAGGGGAGAGCCCATTTTATATTTCATGTATTCTTGCTCTATAAGATAAACTAAAGTCGAACGCAATAATTAATTGTAATACGAAACACACCTTTCTTTAAGACTGCTATAAAAAGGGAGAGAGCCCATTTTATATTTCATGTATTCTTGCTCAATGGAAGAAGCCATTTGCACTAAATATCAATAAAATATTATATTTCCAATAGAATTTAAAGTAGAGAGTTTGAAGGTATTAACTTGTCAAGCAACTAAGTTCGTGTCCAATTATATTCTGTTATATCTCAAAAAAATAAATTTTATAAACTAGATGTACTTCTACTACGAGTAATACAACAATGTTTTCATAAGATGTAAATTTCTCGGAAAAGGAATCTAACCATATCTAAACATATTGAACACCCAAAATCCTAGGGTCCACAAGGCAGTCGTGTTGTACATTAGCACGATGGTTGATTGGTAGAACGGTCACTCTGCTTGTTTGCTCGACCTTCCCACCTCCTCTATAAACGTTGTGAGGGGTTGTGCATGTGATGTGGAGCAAGAAAACATATGTTGCACCATCCTAGACGCTACAACTATAGTCACTCATTGCACAAAGTAATATTATATACGAGATCACAAAATAAACCACAAGAGAAAATGAATAACAAATATACAGAGCAAAAAATTAATCATACACCTACTTGTTCGCCCTTGGCTAATGTTATAGCAAAACAACAATGAACAATAAGCCATGAAATTGTGAACCTCAGTATAACATTTCCCTTTATTTTGTATCAAAGTTCTTTGAAAATCTCAAACCTCACACCCATTGACAAGATCATACTACCCTGAAGCCATGACAAAAGGATAAATCAATTTGCAAAAAAAAATATTTCAATCAATTAAAAGACAATATTCTTATGTGGGAAAAAAATATGGCTCACCAATCGTCCAAGCTGCGTTGGTACAATGTGCGTTGGTACAATGTCTAGGGTATCTTCACCTTGACCTTCATAGACTATACAATTGTGGCCGCTCACTACACAAAGCAGATCGATATAGTTGAGTGTGACACCACATATAAAACATATAATAATTTGAAGAACAAGCAAATGGATTCACAAATGAGCGAAAGATAATTGTGAGTGAAATGCTTTACATATAGTTAAGGTGAAGGTACAATGTCTAGGGTATCTTCACCTTGACCTTCATAGACTATACAATTATGGCCGCTCACTACACAAAGCAGATCGATATAGTTGAGTGTGACACCACATATAAAACATGACTATGCATAGCATGACTATGCTCAAACTTAACAAAAACAAAACGTGTAAACAATAACAAACAAAAAATTACAAACTTCCCCTTTACACATTATCCCAACTGCAGTGTCCCCTCTTCAGCTGAAAGGAAAAAAAGTGGGGTGAATAACATTAAAATCCAAACATTGATAGTAATGGTAATCATATTTCAAAACCAAAAATTATACATAATAGCAAACACACCTCCTCTAAAGTTTGTTATATAATGACGAACACTCCATTTTGTATTCCACTTAATCGTGCTCACCAGAACAAGACATCTACAACAAATACATAATAAGATAATAAAATCAATATACAATTTAAAGTTGAGAATTGAATGCAATAATTAATCATAATATGAAACATACTTGTCTTGAGTTTTGTTATATAAAGGCGGATAATCCATTTTCTATTTCATGGATCCATAATTTTGATGGGCTGTAGTAAATATAACTTACTACACACCAACAACTGCATTTTAATTGTTTCAGACAGTATTTAGACTAGAACATCTTGAATTCAAAAAATACCTTTAATTATTTTAGTCTACAACAAATACATAATAAGATAATAAAATCAATATACAATTTAAAGTTGAGAATTGAATGCAATAATTAATCATAATATGAAACATACTTGTCTCGAGTTTTGTTATATAAAGGGGGATAATCCATTTTCTATTTCATGTATCCATAATTTTGATGGGCTCTAGTAAATATAACTTACTACACACCAACAAATGCATTTTAATTGTTTCAGACAGTATTTAGACTAGAACATCTTGAATTCAAACAAATACCTTTAATTATTTTAGTCAGAATTTAGACCATAACACATTGAATTCCCATGGAGCCCTCTCTTAGAGAGAGACTTTGAAATAGAAAATCGAGCAAACTTACTCTAAGAACTTGTGACAAGGGTTACCTAAGATAGCCTTGAAGCTATCCATATATCAAATTTTTTACAGTAATTCAATATAGTCATGTCATGGTAATTTGAATGAATAATCTTTTGTAGATTATACAATTGTAGTTGTTCACTACATAAAGAGGATCATTATAGTTGATTATGAGAGCATAAATAACACATAATAAATTGAATAACAAACAAGTGGAGCCAGAAATTAGCAAAAGATACTTATAAGTGAAATGCATGGCATATAGGTATGTTAACTCACCTTCATTTATGAACAATAACCTCCATTTTCTCTGTCTGCTTCATTTCCTTTTCCATACCCAAAGGATGAAACCAAGACCAAACTACAAAAAACGTGAAAAAAAAAAACGAGTACAACAGAGCATAAATAACACATAATAAATTGAATAACAAACAAGTGGAGCCAAAAATTAGCAAAAGATACTTATAAGTGAAATGCATGGCATATAAGTTTGTTAACTCACCTTCATTTATGAACAATAACCTCCATTTTCTCTGTCTGCTTCCTTCATTTCCTTTTCCATACCCAACAAATGAAACCAAGACCAAACTACAAAAAACATGAAAAAAAAGGAAAACGAGTACAACACACCCAACAAATAAAACCAATACCAAACTACAAAAAATGAGTAAAAAAACAAACGAAGGAACATAAGTACAACTCAAAGCATGGCCATGCTCAAACTCTTGAAACAAAATATGCAAAAAAGAAAAATTGCAAAAATCCCCTTTGCACATCATCTCCCCTATAATGTGCTCTCCTCTGCTCAAAGGAAAAAAATTGGGTAGAATAAGGTTAAAATATACACACAATTAGTAATGATAAACATATTTCAAAACTTATAATTATTCATAATAGAAAACGCACTTCCCCTAAAATTTGTTTTATAATGATGGACACTCTCTTTTGTATTCCACTTGTTCGTGCTCATCAGAACAAGCCATCTACAACAGATACAAAATAAGATATTAGAATGATTATATAGGTTAAACTAAAGAGTCGAATGCAGAGATTAATCGTAATAAGAAACACACATTTCTTTAAGATTGTTATACAAAAGGGGAGAGCCCATTTTGTATTTCTTGTACTCATACCCAATGGAGATTAATCGTAATAAGAAACACACATTTATTTAAGACTGTTATACAAAAGGGGAGAGCCCATTTTGTATTTCTTGTACTCATACCCAATGGAACAAGCCATTTGCACTAGATAAAATATTAGATTTCCAATTATATTTGTGTTATATCTCAAAAAAATATAAATTTTATAAACTACATGTACTTTTACTACAAGTAATACAAACAATGTTTTCATAAGATGTAAATTTTTCAAAAAAGGAATCGAAGCATACCTAAACATATTGAACACCTAAAATACTAGGGTTCACAAGGTAGTAGTGTTGTACATTAGCACGATGGTTGATTGGTTGAAACATCAGTATGCTTGTCTGCACAACCTTACCCAACTCCTCTACAAGGAATGTTGTGTGGGGGTGTGCACGTGATGTGGGGAGGGAAAACATACAATGCACCATCCTAGACACTGCAACTATAGTCACTCACTGCACAAAGTAATATTATATATGAGATCACAAATAAACCACGAGAGAAAATGATTAACAAATATACTAAGCGACAAATTAATCACATGTACCTGGCCCTTGGCTAATGTTATAGCAGCCTCAACCATGAACAATAAGCCCTGAAATTGTGAACCTCAATATAACATTTCCCTTTATTCTGTATCAAAGTTTTTGGAAAATATCAAACCTCACACCCATTAACAAGATCATACTACCCTAAAACCATGACAAAGGTATAAATCGATTTGCAAAAAACAAATAATTCAGTCGATTAAAGAACAACACTCTTATTTAGGAAAAAAATATGGCTCACCAATCGTCCAAGCTACATTGGTACAATGTCTAGGGTATCTTCACCTTGACCTTGATAGACTATACATTTGTGGTCGCTCACTACACAAAGCAGATTGATATAGTTGAGTGTGAGACCACATATAAAACATAATAGAAATTGAAAAGCAAGCAAACGGATTCACAAATGAATGAATGATAACCTCCATATTATCTCTTTGATTTTCTACCCTTACTACCTTTCTTTCCTATTGCACATCCTATAAACAAAACCAAGAACAAGATCAAACTACCTCGAAACCATTACAAAAGGATAAATCAATGTGCAAAAATCAAATATTTTAGTGTATTAAAGGACAACAGTATTTTGTAGGGAAAAGTATGGTCCACCCATCCTTTGTGCCAAGTTTGTATTATTTCTAGTGTATCTTCAATGCTTCACCACTTGAGCTTTGTAGATTATACAATTGTAGTCATTCACTACATAAAGAGGATCATTATAGTTGATTATGAGAGCATAGATAACACATAATAAATTGCATTACAAACAAGTGGAGCCAAAAATTTCGCAAAACATACTTTTAAGTGAAATGCATTATATATAGGTATATTTAATCACCCTCGTTTATCAACAATAACCTCCATTTTCTTTGTCTGCTTCCTTCATTTATTTCTCCGTCTAATTCCTTCATTTCCTTTTCCATATCCAACAAATGAAACCAAGACCAAACTACAAAAAACGTGAAAAAAAGGAAAGCAAGTACAACACAGCCATCAAATGAAACCAAGACAAAACTACAAAAAATGAGCAAAATAACAAACAAACAAAAAAACAAAGGAAAATGAGTACAACTGAAAGCATGGCCATGCTCAAACTCATAAAAAAAACATGAAAAAAAAGAAAAACAAAAATGCAAATATCTCGTTTGCACATCATCTCTCCTACAATGTGGTCTCCTCTGCTCAAAGGAAAAAAATTGGGTTGAATAAGGTTAAAATATACACACAATTAGTAATGATAAACATATTTCAAAACCAATAATTATTCATAATAGAAAACGCACCTCCCGTAAAAAATTTGTTTTATAACGATGGACACTCTCTTTTTTATTCCACTTGTGTGTGCTCATCAAAACAAGCCATCTACAACAGATACAAAATAAGATATTACAATGGTTGTATAAGTTAAACTAAAGAATGAACGCAAAAACTAATTGTAATAAGAAACATTCCTTTCTTTAAGACTGCTATATAAAAGGGGAGAGCCCATTTTGTATTTCATGTATTCATACTCAACGAAACAAGCCATTTGCACTACAAATATAATAAAATATTAGATTTCTAACAGAGTTTAAAGTAGAGAGTTCGAAGGTATGAACTTGTCATGCAACTTAATTCGAGTCCAATTATATTTTTTGTTATATCTCAAAAAAATATAAATTCTATAAACTAGATGTACTTCTACGAATAATACAAATAATGTTTTCATAAGATGTAAATTTTTCAGAAAAGGAATCGAAGCCTACCTAAACTTATTGAACACCCAAAATCCCAGGGTCCACAAGGCAATAGTGTTGTACGTTAGAACGATGGTTGATTGGTTGAAGGGTCTGTATGTTCTACTCGACCTTACCCAACTCCTCTACAAGGCACGTTGTCTGGGTGTGTGCATGTAATGTGGGGAGGGAAAACAAACACTGCACCATCCTAGACACTGCAACTATAGTCACTCACTGCACAAAAGTAACATTATATATGAGATCACAAATAAACCACAAGCAAAAATCAATAATAAATATATAAAGCGACAAATTAATCACACATACCTGGCACTTCACTAACCATGAACAATAAGCCCTGAAATTGTGAACCTCAATATAACATTTCCCTTTATTTTGTATCAAAGCTTTTGGAAAATCTCAAACCTCACACCCATTAACAAGATCATACTACCCTGAAACCATGACAAAAGTATAAATTGATTTGAAAAAACACAAATAATTCAGTCTATAAAAGAACAATATTCTTATGTAGGAAAAAAATATGGCTCACCAATCGTCCAAGTTGCTGCATTACTACAATGTCTAGGGTATCTTCACCTTGACCTTCATAGACTATACAATTATGGTCACTCACTACACAAAGCAGATTGATATAGTTGAGTGTGAGACCATATATAAAACATAATATAAATTGAAAAGCAAGCAATCGGATTCACAAATGAATGAATCCTAACCTCCATATCATATCTTTGATTTTCTCTCCTTGTTGCCTTCCTTTCCTATTGCACATCCAATAAACAAAACCAAGAACAAGATCATACCAACTCGAAACCATTACAAAAGGATAAATCGTTGTGCAAAAAGTAAATATTTCAATGTATTAAAGGACATCGGTATTTTGTAGGAAAGAAATATGGCTCACCCATCCTTTGTGCCAAGTTTGTAGAATTTCTTGTTTATCTTCACCACTTGATCTTTGTAGATTATACAATTGTAGTCGTTCAATACATAAAGAGGATCATTATAGTTGATTATGAGAGCATAGAAAACTTATAATAAATTGAATAACAAACAAGTGGAGCCAGAAATTAGCAAAAGATAATTTTAATTGAAATGCACTGCATATAGGTATGTTAGCTCACCTATATTTTTGAACAATAACCTCCATTTTTCTGTCTGTTTCCTTCATTTATTTCTTTGTCTAATTCCTTCATTTCCTTTTCCATACCCAAAATGAAACCAAGACCAAACTACAAAAAAATGTGAAAAGAAAAAAAACAAAGGAAAAGGAATACAACACAACCAACAAATGAAACCAAGACCAAACTACAAAAAATGAGCAAAAAAACAAACAAACAAACAAAACGAAGGAAAATAAGTACAAATCAAAGCATGGCCATGCTCAAACTCATAAAACAAAACATGCAAAAAATAAAAAAATAAAAAATAAAACTTGCAAATATCCCCTTTTAACATAATCTCTTCTACAATGTGCTCTCCTCTGCTCAAAGGAAAAAAAGTGGGTCGAATAAAGTTAAAATATACACACAATTAGTAATGATAAACATATTTCAAAACCAATAATTATCCATAATAGAAAACACACCTTCCCTAAAAGTTAAAATATACACACAATTAGTAATGATAAACATATTTCAAAACCAATAATTATTCATAATAGAAAACGCACCTTCCCTAAAAAAAAATTTATAATAATGGACACTCTCTTTTGTATTCCACTTGTTCGTGCTCATTAAAACACACCATCTACAACAGATACAAATAAGATATTAAAATGGTTATATAGGTTAAACTAAAGAGTCGGGCGCAAAAATTAATCGTAATAAGAAACACACCTTTCTTTAAGACTATTATATAAAAGGGGAGTGCATATTTTGTATTTCATGTATTCATACTCAATGGAACAAGCCATTTGCACTAGATATATAGTAAAATATTAGATTTCTAATAGAATTTAAAGTAGAGAGTTTGAAGGTATGAACTTGCCATGCAACTGAGTTCAAGTCCAATTATATTTTGTGCTATATCTCAAAAAAATATAAATTTTATAAACTAGATGTACTTCTACTACGAGTAATACAAACAATGTTTTCATAACATGTAAATTTTTCAAAAAAGGAATCGAAACATATCTAAACTTATTGAACACCCAAAATCTCAGGGACCACAAAGAAGTAGTGTTGTACATTAGCACAATGGTTGATTGGTTGAAGGGTAAGTATGCTTGTCTGCTCGACCTTACCCAACTCCTCTACAAGGCACGTTGTGTGGGGGTGTGCATGTGATGTGGTGAGGGAAAACATACACTGCACCATCCTAAACATTGCAACTATAGTCACTCGCTGCACAAAGTAATATTATATATGAGATCACAAATAAACCACGAGAGAAAATGAATCACAAATATACAAAGCGACAAATTAATCACACGTACCGGGCCCTTGGCTAATGTTATAGCAGCCTCAACCATGAACAATAATCCCTAAAATTGTGAACCTCAATATAATATTTCCCTTTATTCTGTATCAAAGTTCTTCGAAAATCTCAAAGCTCACACCCATTAAAAAGGTCATACTACCCTAAAGCCATGACAAAAGTATAAATTGATTTGCGAAAAACAAATACTTCAGTCGATTAAAGAACAATATTCTTATGTAGGAAAAAAATATGGCTCACCAATTGTCCAAGCTACGTTGGCACAATGTCTAGGGCATCTTCACCTTAACCTTGATAGACTATACAATTGTCGTCGCTCACTACACAAAGCGAGATTGAAATAGTTGAGTGTGAGACCACATATAAAACATAATATAAATTGAAAAGCAAGCGAACGGATTCACAAATGAAAGAATGATAACCTCCATATTATCTCTTCAATTTTCTCTCCTTGCTTCCTTCCTTTCCTATTGCACATTGAATAAACAA
The DNA here is from genome assembly GCA_000404065.3 of Pinus taeda. Classification (NCBI taxonomy): domain Eukaryota; kingdom Viridiplantae; phylum Streptophyta; class Pinopsida; order Pinales; family Pinaceae; genus Pinus; species Pinus taeda. The sequence continues at coordinate 37,565 of APFE031217938.1, forward strand.
AACCAAGAACAAGATCATACTACCTCGAAACCATTACAAAGGAAAAATCGTTGTGCAAAAATAAAATATTTCAGTGTATTAAAGGACAATAGTGTTTTGTAGGAGAAAAGTATGGCTCACCCATCCTTTGTGCCAAGTTAACGAAGAACGAGATCATACTACCTCGAAACCATTACAAAGGATAAATCGTTGTGCAAAAAGTAAATATTTCAATGTATTAAAGTACAACACTATTTTGTAGGAGAAAAGTTTGGCTCACCCATCCTTCGTGCAAAGTTTGTAGAATTTCTAGTGCATCTTCACCACTTGATCTTTGTAGATTATACAATTGTTGTCATTCACTATATAAAGAGGATCATTATAGTTGATTATGAGAGCATAGATAACATAAAATAAATTGAATAACAAACAAGTGGAGCCTGAAATTAGCAAAAGACACTTTCAAGTGAAATGCACTGCATATAGGTATGTTAACTCACCTTCATTTATGAAGAATAACCTCCATTTTCTCTGTCTGCTTCCTTTATTTCCTTTTCCATACCCAACAAATGAAACCAAGACCAAACGACAAAAAATGACAAAAAAAACAAACAAACAAACAAAAACAAAGGAAAACAAGTACAACTCAAAGCATGGCCATGCTCAAACTCATAAAACAAAACATGCAAAAAAGAAAAAAGAAAAATTGCAAAAATCATCTTTGCACATCATCTCTCCTACAATGTGCTCTTCTCTGCTCAGAGGAAAAAAAGTGGGTTGAATAAGGTTAAAATATACATACAATTAGTAATGATAAACATATTTCAAAGCCAATAATTATTCATAATAGAAAACGCACCTCCCCTAAAATTTGTTTTATAACAATGGACACCCTCTTTTGTATTCCACTTGTTAATGCTCATCAAAACAAGCGATCTACAACAGATACAAAATAAGATATTGGAATGGTTATATAAGTTAAACTAAAGAGTCAAACGCACAAATTAATCGTAATAAGAAACACACCTTTCAAGACTGTTATATAGAAGGGGAGAGCCCATTTTGTATTTCATGTATTCATACTCAATGGAACAAGCCATTTGCACTAGATATATAATAAAATATTAGATTTCTAATAGAATTTAAAGTAGAGAGTTTGAAGGTATGAACTTGTCATGCAACTCAGTTCGAGTCCAATTATATTGTGTTGTATCTTAAAAAAATATAAATTTTATAAACTAGATGTGCTTTTACTACGAGTAATACAAAAAATGTTTTCATAAGATATAAATATTTCAAAAAAGGAATTGAAACATACCTAAACTTATTGAACACCCAAAATACCAAGGTCCACAAGCCAGTAGTGTTGTACGTTAGCAGGATGGTTGATTGGTTGAAGAATTGGTATGCTTGTTTGCTCGACCTTACCCAACTCCTCTACAAGGCACGTTGTGTGGGGTTGTGCATGTGATGTGGAGAGGGAAAACATACACTGCACCATCCTAGACACTGCAGCTATAGTCACTCACTACACAAAGTAATTATATATGAGATCACAAATAAACCATGACAGAAAATGAATAACAAATATACAGAGGAACAAATTAATCACTTACCTGGCCCTGGGCTAATGTTATAGCAGCCTCAACCATGAACAATAAGCCCTGAAATTGTGAACCTCGATATAACATTTCCCTTTATTTTGTATCAAAGTTTTCGGAAAATCTCAAACCTCACACCCATTAACAAGATCTTACTACCCTGAAACCATGACAAAAGTATAAATCGATTTGGAAAAAAAAAATAATTCAGTCGATTAAAGAACAATATTCTTATGTAGGAAAAAAAAATATGGCTCACCAATCGTCCAAGTTGCGTTGGTACAATGTCTAAGGCATCCTCACCTTGACCTTGATAGACTATACAATTGTGGCCGCTCACAAAAGTATAAATCGATTTGGAAAAAACAAATAATTCAGTCGATTAAAGAACAATATTCTTATGTAGGAAAAAAAATATGGCTCACCAATCGTCCAAGTTGTGTTGGTACAACGTCTAGGGCATCCTCACCTTGACCTTGATAGACTATACAATTGTGGCCGCTCACTACACAAGGTAGATTGATATAGTTGAGTGTGATACCACATATAAAACATTATATAAATTGAAAAGCAAGCAAACAGATTCACAAATGAATGAATGATAACCTCAATTATATCTTCGATTTTCTCTCCTTGTTGCCTTCGTTTCCTATTGCACATCCAATAAACAAAACCAAGAACAAGATCGTACTACCTCGAAGCCATTACAAAAGGATAAATCATTGTGCAAAAAAAATATGTGTATGTATTAAAGGGCAACAATATTTTGTAGGAGAAAAGTATGGCTCACCCATCCTTTGTGCCAAGTTTGTAGAATTTTTAGTGTATCTTCACCACTTGATCTTTGTAGATTATAGAATTGTAGTCGTTCATTACATAAAGAGGATCATTATAGTTGATTATGAGAGCATAGATAACACATAATAAATTGAATAACAAACAAGTGTTGCCAGAAATTAGCAAAAGATATTTTTAAGTGAAATGCACTGCATATAAATATGTTAACTCACCTTCATTTATGAACAATAACCACCATTTTCTCTATTTGTTTCCTTCATTTCATTTTCCATACCCAACAAATGAAACCAAAACCAAACTACAAAAAAACGTGAAAAAAAGGAAAACGAGTACAACACACCCAACAAATGAAACCAAGACCAAACTAAAGAAATGAGCAAAAAAACAAAGGAAAATAAGTACAACTCAAAGCATGGCCATGCTCAAACTCATAATACAAAACATGCAAAAAAGAAAAATGAAAAGTTGCAAATATCCCCTTTGCACATCATCTCTCCTACAATGTGCTCTCCTCTACTCGAAGGAAAAAAAGTGGGTTGAATAAGGTTAAAATATACACACAATTAGTAATAATAAACATATTTCAAAACAAATAATTATTCATAAAGGAAACGCACCTCCCCTAAAATTTGTTTTATAACGATGAACACTCTCTATTGTATCCAACTTGTCTGTGCTCATCAAAACAAGCCATCTACAACAGATACAAAATAAGATATTACAATGGTTATATAAGTTAAACTGAAGATTCGAACACAAAAATTAATCATAATAAGAAACACACCTTTCTTTAAGACTGCTATATAAAAGGGGAGAGCCCGTTTTGTATTTCATGTATTCATACTCAATGGAACAAGCCATTTGCACTAGCTATATAATAAAATTAGATTTCTAATAGAATTTAAAGTAGAAAGTTTGAAGGTATGAACTTGTCATGCAACTTAGTTAGAGTCCAATTATATTTAGTGTTATATCTCAAAAAAAAATTATAAACTAGATGTACTTCTATTACAAGTAATACAAATAATGTTTTCATAACATGTAAATCTTTTCAAAAAAAGAATCGAAGCATACCTAAACTTATTGAACACCCAAAATACCAAGGTCCACAAGGTAGTGGTGTTGTACGTTAGCATGATGGTTGATTGGTTGAAGGGTCCGTATGCTTGTCTGCTCGACCTTGCCCAACTCCTCTACAAGGCACATTGTGTGGGGGTGTGCATGTGATGTGGGTAGGGAAAACATGCACTACAACTATAGTCACTCACTGCACACAGTAATATTATATATGAGATCACAAATAAACCTCGAGAGAAAATGAATAACAAATATACAGAGCGACAAATTGATCACGTACCTCACCCTTGGCTAATGTTATAGCAGCCTCAATGATGAACAATAAGCCCTGAAATTGTGAGCCTCAATAATAACATTTCCCTTTATTCTGTATCAAAGTTTTTGGAAAATCTCAAACCTCATACCCATTAACAAGATCATACTACCTTGAAACCATGACAAAGGTATAAATCGATTTGCAAAAAACAAATAATTTAATCAATTAAAGAACAACATTCTTATGTAAGAAAAAAATATGGCTCACCAATCATCCAAGCTGCATTGGTACAATGTCTAGGGTATCTTCACCTTGACCTTGATAGACTACAATTGTGGTCACTCACTACACAAAGTAGATTGATATAGTTGAGTGTGAGACTACATATAAAACATAATATAAACCTCCATATTATCTCTTCTATTTTCTCTCATTGTTGCCTTCCTTTCCTTGTAGACATCCAATAAACAAAACCAAGACCAAACTACAAGAAATGAGAAAAAATGTCAAACAAAGCTAAATGAGTACAACAAAACTATGCTCAAACTCAACAAAAACAAAACATGTAAACAATAACAAACAAAAAATTGCAAACTTCCCCTTTGCTCATTATCTCTACTGCAGCGTCCTCTCCTCGACTTAAAGGAAAAAAAAAAGTCAGGGGAATAACAGTACAATCCAAACATGGATAATAATGGTAAGCATATTTCAAAACTAGTATTTATTCATAATATTAAACACACCTACTCTAGAGTTTTTTATATCAAGATAAACACACCATTTTGTATTCAACTTACTCGTGCTCACGAAAACGAGACATCTACAATGAATACATAATAAGATTTTAAAATCAATATCCAATTTAAACTATAGAATTGAATGCAATAATTAACCATAATATAAAACATACTTGTCTTTGAGTTTTGTTTTATAAAGGGCGATAACCCATTTTGTATTTCATGTATCTATAATTTTGATGGATTGTACTAAATATAACTTACACACGAACAAATGCGCTTTAGATGTTTCAGTCATTATTTAGACAAGAACATATTCAATTCAACAAATGTCTTTAATTATTTTAGTCAGAATTTAGACCATAACACGTTAAATTCCCATGGTGGTAGCCCTCTCTCCCGAGAGAGCTTATGAAATAGAAAATCAAGCAAATTTACTCTAAGAACTTGTGACAAGGGTTAGCTAAGATAGCCTTGAAGCTATCCACATATCAAATTGTTTAGAGTAATTCAATATAGTCATGTCATAGTAATTTGAATGACTAATCTTTTTGTACTCATGTGAAGGCCAACATTTTGGTTGTTTGTTTTAAAGATTCATAGTGAGGAAATGATTTCTTATTGCAGTACCTGCCAAACCCAATTCTATGGCTATCACTAATGCTTATGGTTTGTGGATACCTTCTAAGTGATCTCAAGGCTTCTTCAATTGCTCGACACTTCTAGGTGATCTCAGGGATTTTTCAATTTACTGTCATATGTCAAGGGGAAAGGCTTACTAGTTTCAAGCTAGAACTTCTGAGAAAAACATTTGTTGCTTCAACAACTTCTTATTTAGATAGTGGATTTGTGTACATAAGGTCGAGCTATGGAGAATTATAACTTCTTAAATTGCATCAGTAGCTAGTAGTTTCAAGCTCACATGTAGAATTTTTGGAAATATATCTAAATATCGATCTTATAACGAACTTCTGTATTTTAGATGAAAGTCAAGCAAGCTCAAGGTGTTCCCAGTTTCGAAGCATTTAAAGAGGGTTTTCTCTCACAGTTTGCAGTCATGAGCATGAATCAACATGGCCACTGCGCAAAAAGGAGATTTGGTCATATTTGATAGGACCCACTAGATTTTCTATTATTGTGGTCACAATATTCTTCAGGTTCTTTTGGCCAATGAAGGGGTAATATTGTCTATCTGGAATCTAGAGAAACATTAGGTCATTTTGTTTGATATAAGTACCATTGGTGATAAAATGATGTGGATTGGATTAGATCAGCATTTAACTTTATATTTAATATGGGTAGAGGGATATTATCTTATAAGAAAGAAATTCCATTGGGTATGAAAGCAATCAACCTTAGCACTTTTCGGTCTAGGAAATCAACGCATATTTTTGCAGTGTCACATAGGAGTGACAGACTGACAACTATATACAATAGCTTTGCCAATCATGTTAACTTAAAATTTGTTGTCTGATTAAAACAAAAGGGTCGTGGAGCAATGCACAGGTTGGGTTGTGTTTTCAACGATATTTGGAGCCTACAACTGTTGATTTTTGGTAGCATCGGATGTGCTCTAGCCTTGAAATTTGAAGGAGAAGCTAAGGAAATGAGATCTCCAAGACCCAGACATTGTTTTGAGAAATTCCACCTGGATGAGGAGTTATTAAAAAAATTAATATTTTTAATTGGTTCCTAAGTCTAAACTTAGGAAAATAAAAATATTAATGGGTATTAATAAAAATAAGGGTGAGAAGCTTCTAAAAGAAGAGGATCAAGTCCGTTTTAATCTTAGCTGTTGATTGGGGATTTAATCTTAGCCATTGATTAGGAACTTAATCTCGACCGTTGATTCATCGACAAGAAAAGTATAAGAGTAGACTTGAGGATCAATTGGAGACACACCAGCAGATACTCAGTATCTCAAGGAAAATCGATTCTCAAGTAGAGGAGATCGATTTCAGAGGGAGAGTTGCAAGGTGGAGGAAGAGGAGGGCATCAGCAGCAGAAAGAGACAGAGGAGGAGGTGACGCAAGGACAATGGGAGACAGTGTAAAGAGAGATCCAAAGCCTACACAGTATGACGCACAGGGATGCAGAGCCACGCTGGGCCACGCAGAGTGACGTAGACGTGACGTAGAAGTGGGTGCAAGGTCTCCAAAGTATCCGAAGGTCTCAAAGGGAAATTATTAGGTGCTTTCTTTCAGTTTCTCTGTAAAATCGTTCCTTGTAAAAGCAATTGCTACTGAAGATTAATGAAGCCCTCATTTGTTGCATTGTTTTTCCCACATTAGATTTTTCTAGGGACAATTGTCCAAAATAACTGTCTTGATGTGATTGGTTCTTGTGCATGTATTTTTCTCCGGGTAATTGTGTGATAACTGCAATAGAATTTATTTTAATATTTACTGAAGGGGTTTCGTAAATAATTTATTGTGAAGAATAAGTAGGTGAAATAAATCAGTCATTGCAGTAGTAGAATTTCAATTTAGAAATTTTCACATGGTATCAGAGCAGAGATCCGGCAACCAGCAACAGGTGAGGAAAATCAATTATGGGTCAAGAGCATCATGCAAATGCATCCCACTCAAGGGGACTCACGCAGATTTCCAGAAGAATGCACATGGGACACTTCCACCATGGGGCTCTGAGAATTCTCAAGAAAACAGTATCAAGAGTTCCAGAACTAAGTACTGAACGAGATGATGTATGCAGAGGGTGCGCTTTGGGCAAGAATGCCAAAGCAGTGTTTTACAAAAGTAAAAGTAGGGCTAAGAGTGTGCTAGTATTGATACACTCAGACATCTGTGGATCGATGTCCACAAAAGCTCTTAATGGTGCCAAATACTTCGTCA
>APFE031217953.1:0-27161 GCA_000404065.3 Pinus taeda
ATTAAATCAATAAACAATGGCAAGAAAACTCTATAATTTGTATGAAAATAGATGGAGTTTTTAGCCTAGAGCATATCAAATAACCAATTGCAAATGTAAGATAACTATACATATATAATTCAACTTAAGTTGCACGATACGGGGAAACAGGTACGAGTTTCGAAAACAGGGACAAGTACGAAACGTGACCCCCCCAAATTTTGGAAATGGGGAAACACAATATATATGTGTGTGTGTGTGTGTGTGTGTGTTAGGACATTTAAGAAATGTTATGTGCAATCATAAACCATACATGATACATTATAATTTATTACATTTAAAGTTTAAACATTTATGATTAAATTGTCCAATGTCAATGCATAAACTATAAGTCTCTAAATTTACATCACATTTACTCATGGATAATCACATAATGAAAATAACAATATCGGAATATCCAAAATCAAACTTTATTATATATCCAAATTTCAAAATCAGTGTTTATTATATATATGAGGCTACAAGTACAATAAAGACTATGAGGCTGCAATACTATAAAGACAAAAGACTAATCCTCATCAAAAATAGAAGCAGAAGCATGCTCAACAGTGGATGGTCGTGCTGAAGAAGATGATTGGCCAATTCCACTTCTAGGCTCCTGGTTCTCAATATTCAAGGCAACAGGAGGGAGCTCCTAATCAAGACTTTTTGGATCCATATCCCATTCTTTAGAAGGACCGCTGTTATATTTTGGACCCCTACGAGATGCAAGGCGAAGGTTGGAGTGTGCATAAACAAGATCCTCTGCCTTCTGCGAGCCCAACCTTTTGCAGTTCACAAAATGAATAAAACCATAGGTGCTCCAATTCCTTTTTGCTGATGAAGAGCTTGCCACTTATGAAATAACACAAATGGCAAAGGTTTTGCAAATGTACACCATTTGCTCTATGACAAATCCACCACCTAACTAGATTCATGGTGCTTCTCTCCTCCAAAGCTGATATATCTGAATTATCATCTAATCTTGCAACAAAACTAGCAAATTCTTCCTTCACCTCCCTGTGTAGATGAGGTGGAAACATTCTCACAAGGGTTTTTTTCAACCCATTAGTCACCTCTCTATCCGTATGGGGTGCCTTCCTCTTCCCATTGCTTTGAGCAATAAGTTCTTCATCATAAAATTTGGGGTTCAAAGTATGCGTTGAAGTGTGCAATGGAGTGTTGAAATTGTTCCACCTATCAACAATGATTTTCTTGACTAAATCAACAAAATGATCATCAACAAACAAAAGCTGTGGGGACTCTTGTGAAATGATTTCCATAGATTTTTCAACCATGGAATCCATGCCATCATATGTCTCTCCTAATAAAGGTTGGTTAGTGTCAGCATTCCAAAGAAGCTCAAATGCAGGGGTTGTGAACTTTAGCAAGAAATATATCTTGCTTCACCAGTCCTCATCGAGGCACAATCGACACACCATATATCCCCTCTTTGAATCTGCTTGTCTCCACTTAGCCCAAAGTTTATTCACACCCGTAGAAACTAATACTTTCTTAACCTCAACAATGCGGCACAACATTAGGAAGTTTCAGACATATCTTGTCTCAACAACTTTTTAACAACTCCAATTTGGAGTACTCTCGAAATATTGCTTGAGATTGGTGGTGGTTGGTGATGAATTTAACAAGCTCCCTTGCTTCCCTTGTGATTTCTTTTATCCATGGAACTTTATTGTCAATCTCCTCTAAGATCAGATTTAGATTATGGACAATGCAGGGTGTCCAAAAGATGTGGTCATACCTCTCCACAATAATTAAACCTGTAGTTTTGCTAACTGGGGCATTATCCGTGATAACTTGCACCACCCTGTTAGGTCCTATTTGTTCAATAGATTTTATAATAAGATCAACAATGAACTGTGCATCTGTTACCTCTCCTGAGCAGTCTTCTGCCTTTAAAAACATTGCTCCTTTGGGTAAAGTGGCAATGATATTTATCAATGGTCTGCGCCTTGTATTTGTCCATCCATCTGGGACTATGGTAACCCCAGAGGTACTCCAGGAAAGCTATTCTCCACAAGCTCCTCATTTTTGAGAAGCTGAGTTTTGATTTTCTCATAGTTGGGCCCCTTGTACCCTTGAGGAGCTTTGTTAATTGCCCTTATCATATCTTTCCAGTAAGGAGAACGAACAACATTGAATGGGATACCACATGCATAGATGCACCTAGCCATACTGGAATCAGTTTCTTCTCTCGCTTGCACATTCACCAATTTAGCAATTCTGCTATCTTGAACTAAAGCGGATGCCCCTCTGGTATTTTTGGATGGTGGTTGTTCATGTTGTTGAGTGGCTCTCCTCTTCCTTGCTTCAATTACAATCCTTGGCTCAATGTTTGGTGGAGCTTGAGGAGTAGCTTGACTAAGCTCTTCATGCCTTCTTTTAATTCCATTTGCCTCATCTTACTCTCTTTGATATGCCCTCCTCAGCACTGGGTCTGTTGTTTTTGTGCAACCTGCAATCCCTTGTCCTCCTCCATCCAAAAGATGTGCCTAAACTCTTGAGTAGGAGCCCTTGTATGAATTATTGCAAAGATTACACCACCTTTCCCATGAACTAGCACCTCCACATTTTTGAAGCTTCTAAACATGTCTCCAAAGAGGATAATATTCAACCCTTGGGCTGGACTTGGGGCATGAACTTGCACCTTGGTTGGAAGCCATTGATGCAAAAAAAAATAAAAAAAACAAATCTGTAAAGAAAAAACTTTTTTCATATATTTGGAAGCATAAACCCTCGAAAAATAAAAGAAATGGTGGGAAAAAACTAAGAAAATGAATGCTTCTTACCCAAATTGATTTTTTGTAGCTGAAGCTACCCCAAAATGCTAGAAAAGATGAGACATATGGTTGTAGCTGAGCCAAAAATCAAGAATGTCGTAGTCGGAAACTTGACACTCTAAATCTGCTTGTGAAATCTCTTTCTGTTGCTGCTGAAATCTCCTTTGCTCACTGTTGAAAATTCCCTAGCTGAAACCACTGTTCTCTTCATCTTTTCCCCTTGCTAAAATCGTCCGTCTCCAAGTGAAACAACTTGCTTAATTCGTGTGATGAGGGAATGAGGTGAGAGTCTCTTTATAACTTGCAAGAGGCATCTAGAAGCATCCAAAAGATATTTTATTTGCCCAATAAAATAATAATTAAAAAAGAAAGTGAAAAATCACAAATTAAAGGTGGAAACACGATCGTACGACTTGGAAACACGTTTTCGGCCGTACTGGGCCATGTTTCCCCCACATGAAATGCACTAGTACCACTTGAAATGTGTTTCCAGGGCGTACCAAACGCATTTCCGCGTTTCAGTTTCGTTTCAACCCAGAAACGCCCTTGGGACCAGTGTTTCCTGGAACATAGAATTCATCACAACATATGAGCAAAATGAAATATTAATCAAAGGCACAAGTAGAGATATACCATCAATGATCCAAGCATTGCTCCAATGGAATAAAAATCATGAATGCACCCCAAAGTCTTTTTATTGATATGAAGAACACAAGTACATAGAAGCAGAGCTGCCCTAAGCACAATAGCTCATTGCAAAGATACAATATGAGAGCCCAAGGCTCATTTTTTTTTTTTTTGGTTGTGGTTCACGGACACCTTGGTCAACCAGTGGCCGCTATGTCCACGGAAAAATCTGGGTTGATCGACCCAGAAGGGAATCTAGCCCCGCGACCCACTAGCAAGGCCTAAACTCAAGGGCTTTAGGCAGAATGGACCCTGTGACCTCCCGAATGGCGAGGCACTGATTTTGACCAACTGAGCTAACCCTTGGGGCTAGCCCAAGGCTCAATTATATAGGAGAATGGGTGGAATTCCCAATGAAGAACCAAATGCCAAGTATGATGATGACAATCCCAAAGCTCAACCATGCAATTCAAATTCCCTAAAGAGGCCCATGCAGTTCATGAGAGGAGCTGACTTGTTGTTGAGGAGGGACAAGTGTAGATGGCAGCGGAGTGGTAGGAGATTGCTCTCCACTCATCTCCAGTGAAACTCCAAGTCAAATCCCACCAAAAAGTTGGCTCCCAAAGGCAATTCGAAATTCCTTCATTAAATGCTTTTTTCCTTTGCGGTCCCCTCCAAAAATTCGAATTTTTTGGAGCACATGACCTTTCCTTGATTTGAGGAGTCCCTATCACCTTGGGACTTCACTTTAACTCGTCCATTATTTTCCACCTCATTTTCACATCATTTAGCATGTGTGGATATTTATTTTTTTCCATTTATTTAATTGTTGGCTTAATTTATTGTCACCTTTTCCATTTAACTTAGGAAAAATGGGATTTGAGGGTCCAAAACACATTTTTAACCCCTCAAAGTGTGCCTTAGTAGAAAGTTGAGGGTGAGAGGTGCATTTTTTATTACTCATACCCCATACAACTTCTCTAGACATCACTTATTACATTTCATATACAATTTTTGTTCCAATTTCCGCCCTGTGGGAAATTAAAAAAATTAAAAAATGACCCCCTAGACTTAGCCAATTTCCACGAAACTTTACACGTGATCTAGTATGGTAATATACAATGTCTCTAGACATTAGGACTCACCCAAGGCCTCACCATCAAGTTGTACTCCAACTTTGGTGTATATTTGGAGGAAAAAACTCAATTAATTATTAAGTCTTAGTAGGGAGATGATAATTAACCAAGTGAAAAAAACCTCCCAGAGTAATACTCACTTAATGACAAGGTCCCAAGCTACCTAGCCTTGTGACATGACTCAAACTCATCATACTAGCATCACTTTAAAGTTTACATCATCCCAGTAGGGCTTGTGGAATTTGGGCACAAGAGAAAATGATAAGAAGAAGAAGAAGTTGAGTTGAAAAACTTTGGTAGTATGATGATTTTTGATGCTACAAGCATCCTTTGATACATCCTTGGGCATGGAGTCTTCAGATAATCTTCAGGTGCCACTCGAGTGGTTAACAGGTCAAAAAGAAGTTAATTTTTGGAGGTCCCACACCAAGGCAAAAATGGATTTTTTAAGCAAAATTAAGCCCTTGGACCTTGATGGTTGGGTCAAAGCCAAATTTTGAGGAAATTAGTCCAAAATATTTATTTTTGAATTAATATAAAATGCTTTTTAAGAGAAATTCGAAAATTCCTCAAAAATATATATTTTCGACGACAAAGATTAAAAGGTTATCAAATATTCCCATATGGGGGTGTTGATCTCTGAGACATGCTCGACGCGTGGGCAATTAAAGGTTGTATACGGAAGATAGGGAGGAGGACAAATCATCTGACCTCCTATTATGCAAGATGTAAGGTGAAAGGATATATGCGACGTGTGAGACTTCATTCGTCGTCCACTAGAAGTTGTGCTGGTAAGGTAAGGTGTTTAATGGCGCATGCTGGGGCTGGTGTAGATTATATTGGGCTTGCTAATGGGGTCTATTCGATGTTGGTCTGAGTTGCTGCAGTTTGGTTGGGTTCTTCGGCCCTCAGATAGTCTTGGAGTGGTGGCGAATACGATGCCGCTGCTCCCACCATTGTGCTCAGACATCAAAAGCTTCAATTTTGTATGCCTATGCCCATTTTATCGTTTCCGTCAGCGTGTTACAGGCATTTAGCTGGATAGGGTGGCTGGTGTTGGTGTCCATTCTTGCAGTGCTAGGTAGATTGCTGTTTGAGCGTATTTTGTGGTTGGGGTGGTGCCTGGGCCCTTCGTCTGCATTGAGGCTTTGAATCATCCTCCTCTCTCCAGTTTTATCCTGGTCCTTTTGTGATGCATCCTTGTTGGGTGTAATCTCTTGGGTCTCGGGGAGGAATTCTACTGGTAAAGGTGGTAGTGGGGTTTTGGCTTGGACTGTTTCAAGTGTGGACAGAAGCTTGGCTGGTTGTTTGCTCAATTGGGTTACTATCATTCGATCTCAGAGGTCGCCGGGGGGTTTGGTAGTGTTTGCTCCAGGTTTAATTTGGCTTTGGTTAGGCTCTCGGGGTTCTAGGCCCTGGGGTGTATTCAGTTGGCCTGTGACTTTGCTTCCTGGTGATTCCCTTGTCAGTGGAGAGGAAGAGGTGTTGGTGTGGAATTTGTTTGTGGTCGAGGCCTTCTCCTTCTTGGCTTGTGTGGGGTGGTTGACAGTTTCGCGGTGGTGGCTTCTCCTAGTTAATTGAGGGCTGGCGTCAGGCTTGCTTTGGCTCACAGTTTGTTAGAAGGGTGTGAGGAACGCAGTAGGTCTCGTCTTGGGGGTGTCTTCCTGTGCATTCATGATGCGCCCAGTTCCACAGAGTTCTTGCTCCCAACCCCTGAGCATGGGCATCTCGACCAATTGAGGTGGCTCAGGCAACACATTAGATGTGGTGCAGGGGGATAGGACTGCTGGAAGATCCAAGCGGGGAGGGCGTTTTGCTGACGGTGTGGTCAGGGCATCATATAGAGCTTGAGGTGGCAAGGATGGTGCGGGCTCTGGGCCTTGCTGCAACAGCACAAATCACTTGCCAAATGAAAATATTAATGAGCAAACACGCCCTTTTCTTTCCTTCACTGAGCTTAGCGAGTCCTGGAAACCGGACACGTGTCCTAAAATCACGACACGCCCCTGAAAATCGCGACACGCCTTCGGACACGACGTGTCCTGTGATTTGGACATGAATCCGGACCGAATCGTGTTGGATTCGTCGGATTCGGGATTCGCAGGGGGTTTAGGACGAATCCGGTAACTTAGACTGCATTACTTTCAATGCCATGTCAGAGAAAGGATTGTGGTGGTTTGGAAGGAGAAAAATTTGCTAGCAGAGAAGGTCTAGAAGCTAGAATCGTGGCTGGCTCACTTTGACCAACATGTTAGCTATCCATATCGCCCTCTTCTCCCGCCAAGGACTGGGCTGGATAAATCCACCGTCAATTAGTTTTGATGATTGATTATGGTCATAAGTTTCCTTCTGGTTCTGTTTGTCTTTTAGTGCTTTTGGCTTGTTAGGCTTTGGACTTCTAATCTGCTTCTCTTACTCTTTCTTTGTAATATGGTGATAGCATTGGTCAACAAACTCGGTTGGGGTGAGACCACTTGCATGTTTATATCTATGTACTGTCTTTTTGATTAATGAATAGAACCTTGACTTACAAAAAAAAAAGATGATCAAATATTTATCAACGATTGAGATTATTTTGATGAGGTTCAAGCCAAATAGCCTTTATTTTCCACTTGGAGGGATTTCTCTATAAATAGAAGTCATTTTGCTTCTATTTGGACATCTTTGGTTCATGTAAATTTTGTAAATGGTGGTATTGATCCATTCATCCGCTGGGAACGTCTGAATATCATAATAAAAAGACCTTGGGGTTCAGTTCATGGTGTTCTTTCTCTATTGATCTGTGGTACGTGCTGGTTATGTGCTTTCTTATATTGTGCTGAATATTTATATAAGCTTGTTATTTCATTTGTTGGTGATAAGAACATTCTATTGGTAGATTTTGGGTCTATCTTAGCTGATCTGATTCACCATATGTTTAACAAGTTTGCTTGAGAAAATATATAGAGTTTGCAGGTACACCGACACTTGGGCTCCAAGTTCACAGACTTTGGAGAAGAGCTGACCTTGTTTGGGCTTCAGGAATTTTTATATGATTTTCTTATTTCGCTAAAGGCCTTGGTCAATACTCTAACTTTCGAAAAACATTGAGCCATTGTCATTAATTAAAAAATTATCTCTCAAAAAATTATTGTTATAAACCTTGTATATATTTGTAAATACTTGTCAATAATTTTTGTATATAATTTTTTTGTAAAATAATTTCTCTAACCCTTGTTTGCAACTATTAGGGTTTCTGGGGTTTTATTTATTTTGTATATATTTGGGTTCTTGGGTATATTTGTTTTCATTTGTGCAAGTGAGATTCAAGTACTCAGGAAGAGTTGTTGGGGTTTTGAGCTAGATCTAGGCCCTTGACGGTAAGATCTAGTCTCCATTGAATTTGCGGGGTCAACATTCAACAAATTTGTAGTGAATTGGGCAATCTTGACGATTTGAAGTATTTTTGTAGGGTTTCAAAATGTTAGGGCCTCTAGGCCTAGCGTTGCCTCCTAACCCTAGCCGTTGCCCTCTTTGGGCTAGTCATCAGCCTTTTTAGCCCCTTTAGGCCTAGCCACAGGCCTCTAAGGGCCTTGGCCTGCCTCTCTTACCCTTGCCGTGGGCTTGGGATCCCTCCTAACTCTCTTGACCTCCTTCCTCTCTCCTCTGTTGCCCTTTGTCTACCCCTTTCTTCCTTGCCGCAGGCTCTTCAGCCTCTCTCTTCTCCTCGACCAACCCTCTTCCTCCTCCTTGGCCCTTTGCTAGCCCTTCTCCTTCCTCGACTGCCCTTATCCCTCCTCCCTCACTTTGCCGCAGTCCCTAAGGGATTGTCTTCCTTTGGTCGCAACCCTTTAAGGCTTGCGATAGGTCTCTAAGGCCTCCTTACCCTTGATGACAAGCCCTAGTGCCCTCTGCCACCTTAGTCGTAGGCCTAATAGGCCTGCTGCCACCTCATTCTAGTCCATTCCTTGCCATTTTTGCCTCTCCTCCTCACTATTCGATTTTGATTCTAACACTTGGTGTGTTTTCCAGAAATTTTGGGTCAAAATCTTGTGTTTACAAGTAGCCTAACTATTGAATAAAATTTGGGCAAGTGGACTAGTTCTCTACTAGGCTTAGGGGCTCACTAGTTTGCCTCTTCAAAACCTCTATTCATCTCTATTTTGTCACAACCATCTAAACATTTGAAAACAATGATATAATATCCATACAAGTGACATAAACTTAAGTGGTAAATTTCCTAACATATTGTTAAGTCATTTGTTGCATCTGGGCATTCACTGTTTGGCTCAGACCATAATTTATTGTTAATTGTCATAAGCATAATAAACTCTGATCCTAACAGTGGCATTGGCATCTAAAGGAAGTTAATTCATATAAAATTTGGCATTGGCAAAGTGATTTGATTGTGGGTTGACTTATTTACATTTTGGCATTCATAAGTGTCTTCACCTTTGCATCCTAAGTGCTCTCATCTCTCTTTCTTGCGATTATTGTCATTATTGTTTTATGGTTAATATCTATTGTGGATCTTTGGCATATTGGTAGTCTTTCCTTTAAAGAGCATTTATCTTGTGATTATCTAACACTTGGGAATTACTTCTTGGTTATCTCTTGTATCTTGTTGGCACTCGTAAAATTGGCACATTTCCTTGTGGTTGAAATTCTCTCTTATTTACCATTATTAAGTACTTATTGCCATAACTTAAGATCTAAGTCACAGGACACGTCCTGCAAGGTCCCGTGTCCCGTATTTAACGTGCTAGACACAAAAATGGCCCTAAAACGTGTCGAAAACGTTTTCATCGTGTCTTATAAAACATAAAACGCATTCGGGTGTTTTAGTCGTGCCCTTCATCTGAAAAACGAGTATTTAGTTGATCGAAAACGTTGCCCTAATGTTTTCCCTCCGGTTGAATTCGTACCCCACAAAATTATTAGTTTAAAGCCCATGCAATTAGTTTTTCGGGGTTCTTTTCCTATTTTCCTCCGTCGTCGCTCTTTTTCGCTGTGTATTCGTCATGTGGAGCTGTTGTGTGGAGCCGAGTGTGGACTGAGTGTGGAGCGGAGTGTGCAGCGTTCAGGAAAACTGTTTGGCGTTGTCCGGTCGTAGGCTCGCAGCATGTGTGACATTTGGAATAGCTCAACATTTAGCAGGCTGTAGTGTGTGTGCACTATGAGGTTTCCCTTTCAGGTAGACCATGGCCTATAAACCATATGGTTATTGGCACCGCTGCACCGTGGCCCAAAAAGCATACAGCTTGTCTTAGAAACCATCAATCAAATGTCTTGTGCAATATTTTATTCAACAAATATAACTCATCTTCTTGCTAATTCAGGAAAAATAATCAAAGAAAATCGGAGTCAAATAATGAGGAAACATATTCATTAAACTGTTATTAATATTCTCTGTTTCTTCCTGAATATTTTGGCTATCTCCTCCATTGTTTTAACTTCAAATTGTATTTTTTATCGTAACATCATCAAAGATACTTTTGTTCAAAGTGTTTTCTATTCACTCAATTCACTGTTTTATGCTGCGGTGCTACCGTGCTCATTGTACAAGGAGCTCCTCTCCAGTGATCAATCAAATGGCACAGCGGAACAAGTGTTCTTTTTCAAAATTTCAACCTGAGCCTTCTGAAACTCTGTGGAAATTTGCATATACGAATTAGAAATTTAGAACAGATCAGTGCACACTGCACAATGAAACCCTCAAACGAGGTGGACTTTCTGTCATGCTCAACACTCTTAAATAAACATTCATTTCTTTGTTTCCACATAGATAAAAAAACAACACTTCAACCTAAAAGCAAGGCATCGCATCATATCAGACAAGACAAATTTTGACTTCTTTGGCCCAATAAAAGGCTTTCATAATGAAGGGATTTGAAACAGGCCAGTCTTTTGCTTAGACCTGATGTGCCAAATCTTATTAAGTATGATATTTATTATTAAAGCTCAGTTTTGAACAGAGATAAAAATATCTAGCATCATGTTTTTTTTAAAAGGCCATGAACAGGTTCCAATGCTAGTCCCTCCAACAAGCCAAAGGGGCCTGCAAACCAATTTTAATTAAGAGTTTGTTGGGAATACAACCTTACATTGCTGCCCAATGCCCATTGTCATCAATTCCTATTGCACAATATCTTAATATGTATATCTGGGGCTTCTTCTACAGTCATTTTTCATTTTGCTTAGTTTTCGAATAGGAGGTATTAGTCAGGAAAAATATTAGCTAAAATTTCCTGTCAGTGTTTCCTGATATTTGTATATTTGTACAATTGTACTTAGAACCAGGTGCTCACAGGTCACTCAGGGTTTAATGTCAGGACTCAGAACTTAGAAGCTGTGGTGCTTTGTGTGGTGTTTGAAGGTCTTTTGGGTCTTTTTCTAGAGCATCTTGGATATTTATAGCTAATTGTTTAACTTTAATCATTTTTTTTGTAGGTGAAGGAGTGTGGACTTTATAACAGCAAGAAGATTAATGGCTTAATCATCCAAGGTAGCCGATAGAGGTCAAAGGAAGGGTGGTGCTTTTCGTGCTCCCCCCACTCCAAGTGTTTCTGTTTCACCTTCTCTTGGTCATAGTGCCCCAAGTGCTTCAAGTGAAGCTTTAGGTGCTTCTCAGCTGACATTAACATATGATGCTGTTGCAGCAAGACAACAAGCACAACTGAGAAAATACCCTCTCTAGAAATATGTAACCAAGAAGCAAGGGCTAGAGGCTGGTGTGAGAGGGAATGTGCATTGGTCTTGTAGTTTCTGCAACGATGAATTTAAGAGCACTTACTTTCGAGTTAAGGGCCATTTGTTGGATCTTCCTTGTGGAATTGGAGCATGCAAAAAGTTCAGTTCTAAAGAAAGAATGGATTTGGAAAGGGTGGATGCAGCTGGCTTTAGGAATGTGGTGGCAGCAAGCAGGAAAACTAGTGAAAATGAAGATCCTCTTCCTTTCTTGAGGAATGCTAATAGTAGTAGATTTGGGAGAGAAGTTGTAATTCAGCCAACAAAAAAGAGGGCAGCCCAAACTTGTGGTGGTCCATTGGACAAGATTTTTCAGCATGAGAAGCGAGATGAGGTTGATCTTACAATGACATTCTTTTTCTATCTCAACTTCATTTCTTTTAATGTTGCACGGTCTCCTTGGTTTATTGAGATGTGTCGAGCTCTAGTTGATATGGCTCCAATTGGGTATGTGCCTCCAAGTTCAGAGAAACTTAGAACACATTGTTAGTTAAGGCAAGGAAGGAGGTGGATAAAATTCTACAACCTATTAAATCATCATGGATCTCATTTGGTGTCAGTATTGTTTCAGATGGATGGACAGATACAACACGCCATCCTCTCATCAATTTCATGGTATATTCTCAAAATGGACCAGTTTTCTTGAAAGCAGTTGATGCTCTTGGACAATACAAGGATGCACAATACATGGGTGAGCTGTTTATTAAAGTTATTGAAGAAGTAGGTGTTGAAAGTTGTGTGCAAATCATCACAAATAATGCACCTGTTTGCAAAGTAGTTGGCTTGATTGTGAAAACTAAATATTCACAAAATATTTTGGACACCATTCATTGTTCACTCTTTGAATTTAGCACTCAAATCTATTGCTTCAGATGTGACATGGATTGGCAATCTTATTGAGGATGCACGCCATATCCGAAATTTTGTGCAAAACCATACCAATGCTCTCACAATATATAAAGAGTACACACATCTATCATTGTTGAAGATTGTAGATACTCGGTTTGCTTCCTCATTCATCATGCTTAAGAGGTTGAAGGAGGTGAAGGCCGCTCTTAGGGCCATGGTTATTTCAGATCCTTCGTCTTTTTGGAGAAGGACGGATCAAACTGCTTCAAAAAAGGTAAAGGACATAGTGTTAGATGATGGTTGGTGGGAGAGGGTGGATCTTACCATAAAGATCATGAACCCTATCATTTCTTTCTTGCGGTTTGCAGACACGGACCATCCCATCTTAGGAGAGGTTTATGAGGGTTGGGATTCCATGATTGAGTCTGTGAAGACTATTGTTATGGAGAATGAGTGCCCTGGATATGAGACATCAGCAGAGAGCTTATGGTCCACCATACAGGATATTCTTATCTCTAGGTGGGATAAGAATTGCACACTTTTGCATTGCTTAACTTACTCTTTGAATCCCAAGTAATACAGTCAAGAGTGGCTCCGTGGTGGGACCTCACACAGATACTCTTCTCACATGGATGGAGAGATTTCACAGTGAGGAAGATAGCATTCAGAAGGATATTTCAGGATAGCGCATCTTTTCTTGAGGTGGAGGAAGACTTTGTAGAGTTCTCCACTGGAACCAAGAGATTTGGGGCATATGATGTACTTGGAGATAGGGGGGTCAAAGGTGCCTATGCTTGGCGGGCAACTCATGGGGCAACATCCCTTATTCTACAACAGTTAGCCTTGAGGATCCTCTCTCAAATTACTTCATCTTCTTGTTGTGAGAGGAATTGGAGCACTTATGGGAATCTGTATAGTTTCAAAATGTTAAGATATGGTATGTTCTATGCTTATAACAATGTACTTTTTTTTCTTATTATATTCCATAGATTAGCAATCACATGTACATAAAGTGAAGTGCAGATAGAACATTAAACAATCGACAGAAAACAAGCCAAGACAAGAGACACAAGATGTGGTGGCTAGCCAGGGCCAAACCCCATAATGTGTGGGGAAACCCTTTGATCAAATCCTCTTTTATCTTCAATAATTCAGCAGAGAGAAATAGTACAATAAATCTGATTTATATCAGCAGTAGCACTAGATCAGCCATCAGCATGAGCGACTTCATCATCAAACTAGGGCAGACGATATCTCAAAAACCGACCGTCGGATCGGCATGATTCCACCACCAGAAGTTGCGGCTTCTAGAGGAGGGTCAGATGAACCTACAACGTAGTTCAGATGAGGAGATCTTCTAGTCCACGTAGGTCAAACTTTACTTCTGCAGTGCAGCGTTCAGTTCAGCAGCTTCTTCAAACTAGGGTAGTCGATATCTTGCAAACCGTCTGTCTGATTGATTGATTCACCACCAAAAGTTAATGGCTTTCAGAGGAGTCAGATAACCTACAACATAGTTCATATGAGGAGATTTCTAGTCCACGAAGGTCACACCTTTACTCTGCAGTTGCAGCTTCAGTTTCAGCAGCTTCCTTCAAACTAGGGCAGTTGATATCTTGCAAACCGTCCGTCGGATTGACTTGATTCCACCACCAAAAGTTGCGGCTTTCAAAGGAGATCCAGATGGACCTACAACGCAGTTCTAAGGAGGAGATCTAATGGTCAACGCTAGTCAGACTTTGGATTTGCAGTTGCAGCTTTAGGTTCAACAACTTGCTGCTTCACATGTGTGAGAGGGAGACCCTTTTATGCGTAGTAGAGAAGAGACTCTTTTCTGCGCAGTAGAGAGAGAGATGTGATGAGATGAGTAAGTCCAAATGAGGAAAAGTCCTCCTATATTTATACACAACGTTGGTGTTTGAATACATGCGACTGTTGGGCTTCTGAGCCTACATGAGTTGTAGGTCAGCTTGATAATAATTCCATAATCAAAATAAATTCATATTTCCACGAGTACTTATCGGAATCAGATGATCTTTATATCAATCCTACACCTCTCGACGAGAGGAATCTAATAAAAATATTATCAACCATGAATAAGATGACCCACATGAAGTTTTGCCCTGGTTGCCAATTTTAACAGAAAAAGAGCATGCTTGAGCAATCCAGGGCGGAGACAATGGTGTATGTGCACACCAACCTTTGTCTTATTTACAGGAAGAGACAGGAGTGGTTGAAGGGAAAGACAAAGATGTGGGATGTGTTTCCTGATGATATGGGCTTGGACGACATCGTTGAGTTGGCATTAGCCAGCATGGATCTTAATGACCCAGTGCTAGAGCCAGTGACTTTTGATGATGATCGAGGGTATCTTGAGGGGTCATCCTCCACACCAACAAATGCAACAACAGATCTTGGATTGGGCATAGAGGAGGAGGATGGAGTATAGTCAGATGGCAGTGGCAGTGATGGTGATTATGACATAGAGGACATGGACTATTGATAGAGTGATGAGTCATAGACTTGTGGCTCATTGGCTAGTGGCTAGTGACTCGTGAGTCATGACCAGTACCGAGCTATGATATTCCTACTTATTTTGTATCTACTCTTTTGTATTTTCTAGTGGCATTCTCTCAGGAGTCAGTATCTACTATGTATGTAAACACTGAACAGTAATACATTTTGATTTTGATGACTTAATGGAAAATCTGCATTTTATGGTTTTAATATCTAAGTTCTAAATTTATAGTTAGAAGTGAGTACTTAGTAGTTTCTTATGTGCTTGTAAGTTGTACATGAACAATGAACATTGAATATTCAAGAATCAAGACCAAGCATGATGTATATCACATTCTAATTTCTAAATAGTAAATTCTGATTCTATTTATTTTTTTAGAATGAACGATGAACTTTGAAGTAATTATATTTTAATTTGATTAGATAAACTGTAGTCTGCAATTTAATATGGATAAAAATCTATATTTCGGTGTATATATATATATATATAAAACGTGTCCCTCGTGTCCTATTTCTAGGTCACTGCGTTTCGAATTGAATACTCGTATTTACGTGTCCTCCGTGTCTTGTGTCCTCGTGTCATGTGACTTAGCTTAAGATCAATCATAACTAAGTACTTAAAGGAACATTAAACAATGTAACCTTAAGAAGGCACTCAATAATCTTGCATTGGCATCCTAGAAGTAGTCTTGCACTAATAATTATCCTCCAAGCATAAGCTTGGTTGATAGAAAGATAGGTACACCTTTTTTATCTTTGCTTGAGAAGTCTAGCCCCTCTAATATTTAAAATGGTGACCTTGTAGTTATCAGAGCCACAGTCTC
This sequence comes from Pinus taeda, assembly GCA_000404065.3. Taxonomy (NCBI): domain Eukaryota; kingdom Viridiplantae; phylum Streptophyta; class Pinopsida; order Pinales; family Pinaceae; genus Pinus; species Pinus taeda. Next base: position 15,499 of record APFE031217953.1, read on the forward strand.
TACTGCACTGAAGGTATCAGGTATGTTAGATTTCACGGAGAGGGATCGCTAACCAAGCCCTTGTTTGCTTCACATTGACTTCTCTTTGCCATTTACTTTAGAGACTAGGCTCAATATAGATAAAGATCAAGGGATACACTTAGTTAGGGATCTAATTAAAATAAACAAAGATCTTGCATCTCACCTAAGTCATAAGATTTGCATCGCATATAGGATAGTTAAGCATTTAAGCAATGGTTGTTCATCCGGTCACCTAGTATCTAATTGATCTAAAACAAGTAATTTACTCCATAAGGCACTAGTCTCACATAACGATCTAATCTAATCTCTTAAATTGCTAAAATCAACCAAGTGTCTAGGCTATTCAATTGTGTCTCTCGGACTTGTTGGTTATCAACGAGTCTTGCATTCTCACATTTCATAGGGACAACCCCCCATAGCTTGCTATTGGGAGATAGTTAGAACAGAGAGGTCGAGGATCAGAATGATAGCCCCCGACCTGAATCGTTGTCGTAGTGCCTGTACAATCTAAGCATCAACACCACCTTTACGTAATGCGAACGTACTTGCAACCACCCAAGAGGAATGCAAAGCACATGCTACAAGGGATGTTGGAAGTAGCTTGACCAAATAATGAGGCCATTGGATATATGTAGGAAGTGCGTACAATAGAAACCAATTTGCTGCTAGGAGTTCTTTGTGGTGTAATCTAAGAGATTTAAGTGTAGCTACTGTGGATACCACTTATGATATTCAAGTTAATCACATCTTATATGGGAAGAAGGTTGGGGTGGAGCATCCATAGAGCACTTGTATGGGTGTAGATTATGAATATAAGTGACAATTGTCTCCAAAGAATAATGGACCTCTGTAAACCAACAAGGGTGTGTACTTGACTAGTTGCATGAGGCTAACCTCTTAGAGGAGTAGAGTGCTAAGAAAAGGTGTCTATCACGTCCAAAGAGAGTGTCTAGCATTTGGTGCAACCTATGGTGGCAAGTGTCAAGCTATTGATGATGCTCTTGAGGATGGTTTGTTTGCAACGAATGAGTTGCAAAAACATAATTGTCTACGCTCTCATGAGTTGTTTAGAAGAAGCCAAGAAACCTTTTCATCTGCAATAAGAGGAGTGAAATCAGGATTGGCTAATGGGATTCTCCAGTTTATTGATCTATGCATTAAAGAGAGTGGGTGAGGGGACATTTTGTTGCGGTGTTTTGGCTAATCTTTATTTGTCTTTATGTGCCATCTGTTGAAGTTTCTAAGTTCACTTACATAGAAACCCTTCATGCACTTTTTCTAATTTACTCCTACCTACTTGTTATTTTTTCTTTAACAAGTTATTTACAAAGTAAATACTGAAAATAAACACCAGTGCATGCTCAATATATTACAACTCAACAACTAAAAGAAACAAGAACAAACACACCATATGACACCATTATTTTTGGACCAATGTCCCCGGGAAAACCCAATGCGGGAAAACCGGTGCAACTATCTGAGGGTTTTCTTATTAAGCAAAATTAGAGTACAATCTGGGTGCCAAAACTGGCCTACCCAACAGAGAATATCCTTAGCAGCTATACCTCACAGTTTGAGAGAAATCTCTTGATTGAAACCCCAGAAAATCCTTCCGGCAGTTCCTTAGCACAAAACTGCTTCTACAACCCTCGCGTCTGCCCAATCTGGATTGCGTTAGCCCCTCTCTGTCCCACGCTGGCCCTGCGTTAACCTTTCTTGGCTTGCGTCAGCCCCAGAAGGCCTTGCGTTAGCTCTGGGAGCCTTTGCATCGGTTGTGCTGGCCTCTCTGGTGCTCTGTGCAACACTTGGCTGCCACTGCGTGGCTGTGCGTGAGCCCTTGCTGGCTCTGTGTCACCCTCCTTGGCTGCTGCGTTGCTCTCCTGGCACAATCTTTGCCTTCTCTATTTTTCTATACTCAATGCCCCTCAGCTGCTCTCCCAGCACAATCTCTGCCTTCTCTATTTCTCTGTACTCAATGCCCCTCAGCTGCTCTCCCGATCACTGATTCTATCTCTCTTTGCAAACCCCGCTCTAGAGAATAGAATGACTGATCATCTTGTGTACCCTCCAAGTGACCCTCAAGCCTCTTATACTTTTCCTATTGACATCTCAACGGCCGAGATTAAGTCCCCTAATCAACAGATAAGATTAGATCTGGCTTGATCCATGTCTTTTGGACCATTCTAACATAGATTCATATTAATACACATTGATATTTTTAGTTTCCCTAAGTTTAGACTTATGGACTCCATTAAAATTATTAATTATTTTAATATCTCCTGATTTGTTTAGAATCTGCCCAAACCCTTTTTGGGTATTGGAGATCTCATGTGCCCAAACCTCTCCACCAAATTTCGTGGCTAGAGCACATCTGATGCTACCCTAAATCAACACCATCCCACTAAGGGTCCTTAATGGGCCTACTTATGGTAGTTGTGGGTTGTTACACCCATTTTTATGCATTATTATTTATTCCAGGGCTGCCCTAGTCTACCTTTGAAGGTAGGACCAATTGGACTGTTAAGTCTGTATAGGTCGTAGTGTTCTTCAATAGTTTGCCTTTGAAGCTAAAATGAAGGTTCAAGAGCACCTCTATAGTAGCATTAAATTCCATAATGTTGGTTTTATCTTGATGACCACCACTGGTAGAAGGTCATAGATTTAATTTAGGCCATGTTGTCAACCATAGTCCCTCTTAGCGACCTCTTATAATCAATATGGATCTCAATGTTACCTATGTCAAATGCCAAAACCTTGTTCACAAACTTGCTGAGTATTTTAGTTATTGCCCTAAAGATCAATTTTCTAGATCAAAGACAATCCAGATTTAATTTCTGGTTCTGCCTACAACAATTATCGAACTTTTCTGAGCAACATATGAGCCTAGTAGAATGATCTTGGCTCAGGAACATATGAAGGAATTGCCTTTAAGTTAAACTACGTGTTATTGAAGAGATTGAAACAATAACATAGCGATTAACTAGATGCATCTGTTAAATCAGTTTATGATTCTAATAATTAGTTTGCTTGCATTTTAGAAAGCATTCCAAAAACACTTGAAAACGGATGACAACATAAACATATGAATAGTTTAATGGGATTTTCAGTTGGATGTTAGTATTAATATACTATGGTTGTGAAAGCAACTTCAAAATAATTTTGTAGCCATATCTGCCTAATGGGTAAAGCAGCTAGCAGTTACCAAGAGAGATTCTTTCTTCTGAACTATTTTGTTATGTTTTCATTTGATGATGCAGGAAGAATACAGAAAAGGAGATGGTCTTTCATTGAGAAATATTACGCTACTGCTAGCATATCTCTACACGTTTGGTCTATGTTCCAGGTTTGCTTTGTACTATATTTGAATGTTTTTAATACAGTTGCCATGGTTGTCTTTTGATATAAATTGTGCAAGAATGTTTTGTGCTGTTGTCTGATTGGCTTCTTCCATTTGGACAAGTTGATACCCTGTACCCTTCTTTGATTGTACATTTCATGTTTTACTTTTTATTCCATATAGTACTTCTCCTTCTTTTGAGTTGTGTTACCAGCACACTAAATTCTACATCAGGTTTATGACAGAGTCATCATCATCTCTAATCATTGGTTATTTTGACATCTTGTATGAGAAATTTTGGCCTTCACAAATTTTCTCTAATTTTTTTTATAATTTGCTATCCCTCGATTGCATTTTAGTAAAATTGTAATGATAAGATATAATGTCACATGCCACAGGAATACAGGGATTTGAGTATCTGAAATGGGTACACAAGCCTGCCAGAACTGGATATATATATATATATATATCCTTCGATTGCATTGTAGTAAAATTGTAATGATAAAATATAATGTTGGTGCTAGTCACATGCCGCAGGAATACATGGATTTGAGTATCTGACATGGGCACACAAGCCTGCCAGAACAAGGAATATAATCTATATATATAATATATATATATATATATATATATATATATAAACAAATTAAGTCTGAAATATTGTGTGTGTTATATTAATTTAAACAAATTAAAGACTGAAATGCAGACATACAGTTAACACCGAGTATCTCAAGAGATAAGTTGACCTCTACATAGTGTTTGCCTTGCCCAAATGATGAATGATTTCAAGGGCTAACCACTATAGCAAGTTTTAACCCCTTAAAATGTGCTTCAGTGCACCTTTTTAGTGCCCATGTGTTGGAGACACAGGGATGGCATGTCTGGCATCTATCTGATGTGTGTGGCAAATGAGGATGTATGTTGGACATGTGGGATTTGTCAGATATGTTTCTAGCACAAGATTCATATCCAAAGCATGTTGTACATGTGGGAGCACATATCCACATGTCTGGCATGTGGATATGAGATTATGGACGTCTTCCACATATCCTATGTCTTAGTGTTGATGTAATTCTAGTGGCATTTCTTTAGCCATAGCATTCATTTATTGATTTAAAACAGAAGCAGCTAAAGGAAAATAGTATTTTGAGATGAGTTTTCTGGTTTTTAGTAAAAAAATTGCTTCAATGTCCTAAGAAACCAACCAAACTCAAGATCATTTTAGATTTGCTTTCAGATGTTCCACACAAAAGTTATTTATTCTGTAAAACCCAAAGAGGGATTGCTAATAGGTTGCATGGGTTGTATTGGAATTTTTATGTTTTAATTTGCAAAAAGATCTTCAAGAGGCCACCTAAAAAATTGTCAAAAATGTGTTTGGATATTTGGGCCTTTCCTTGATAAAATTTGTAACACACCAATCTATTTGAAATTGAAAGGAAGACTAGGATTGGAATGCTGAATTCTATCCAAAAGCTAAAGTACAGTGAATAAGTTCTGAACGTTGCCATTATGGCCCATTTGACTACTTTGATTTTCTTATTACAGGCTGAAAATGAACAACAATAGACTACAAATATTGGAAAATGTGGGGGGATATGATAACTGGCATTATTTCTCAAATTCAATGCGGAGTTTTTCATTTTAATGCATAGCTGATAGCCAGTAATTGAAGCTGTGCAAGCCTTTATCATTAAATACAGTCCATATTCATTTCTTCTAGAAAGCCATACAATATAAGTTGTGTTCTCTGTAACACATTCATTCATTCCTTATGTTTGGTCCCTATCTTTGTGAATGTGGAATAGCTTGATATTTGGTACAATAATATATTTGTCTTCGACTGTCCTCAACAAAGTAGTGATATGATATATCCTAGAAAGAGACACATGCTTAATAAACTTAGTGAAGCCTCGGGAACAATTCTGACATCATCTACTTTCCAGTCAGAAGGATTGTGATAAGCCTGTGATTGTTAAAGCATATATCTTTGAGCCTTTTTAACAATTAAAACTGTATGCTTTCGTATTTGATAATGAAGTCAAGATTAATTATAGGTTTTTTTTCATTGATATCAGTATCCAAGTTAATTCTCATAACGTTGGATGCAAATAGGACCTTGGATTGCATATGTAGACCTTTCCTTTATTCTTTGCCAGCAATGGTTGCCTTTATTCTATGGTTTAAACTTTATACACTGTTTTGGACTTGTTTTTAGTTGGATTTTATTCTCAGAATCTCTTGACACGAGCTGAAGTGCACTGGCATTCCAATCTGCGATTATAGATGTAAACCTATTACCTTGTTTAGCATAAGGAACAAATTTGTACACAGAATATCTGAAATACTTCTTGTCTGCTGGTTACAAATTCCTTGGTTTGTGTTGCTGTAGGCCCTTTTGCCTGTTAAGTATATAGGGGCTCCTGTTACCTGAACAGAGCAAAGCTAAGGTTATCCCTTATCTTTTTATGAAGGTTAGGTACACTCCTGTTACCCGGACAGAGCAAAGGTAAGGTTGTCCCTTATCTTTTTATGAAGGTTAGGTACTACCTTTGTTATCTCAGGTAATGGTAACTCTTACTTTTGCTTTCTCAATGTGATTAACCTTACCCACCTTTGCGATGCTAAGCTAAGTGATAACCCTAAACTAAAGAAAAGGTCCTGAAAGGTACACTACATTCACTCCTTTCTTGATTCTAAAACATGGTATTTGCTCTATTGATTTTTAAACTGTCTTGCGTATCTCAATGTACAGTTCATTTCAAGAAATCTCCCAAGCTAGATTAATTTTCTGTGGCAATGAGTTTCCACTCCATTGTGCCGGTTCTGAATTCACATTCTTAGATTATTTCTACGGATATTCCTGCAAATGTGTTAATGAGCACTGTACTCTTGCAGACTGAGTTCTTCTGATATATTTTTTATTAGTTTCCATAATAGAATTTGAAAATGTGCTGTTATGCAAGTGTGATTTGCATAGATTGGCCAATCAATGTGCTACACTACAATGCTAGACTAGACTTGCAAGAAATACCAATAGAATTGAATAAAGAGAAGAAGAAGCTAGTAGTAGGGCAGTTTTACATTGGAAGAGAAATCAGCCAAGAAGAGTGAAACCGTAGTGAGTGAGTGAACCCAAGAAGTGGTGTGCTAGAGAGAGAAATTAACTCAAGCACAAGAGAGTGCAACATATGATAGGTGCACTTAAGCAAATGAATTATTTAAGAAAGAAAAGAGGCAAATGGTGATCAATTACAAATGAGAGTTGTGTCTTTATAAACAACTTAAGAGTAGGATGCTTTCTTTTTTTGCGGCCGGGGGGGGGGCCGCCGGGGCGGGGTTATGAGCCAATGTGTACAAGGTCGGCCTGAGCGAAAACTATAAAACTATAAATACATTAATGATTGCAATAGGTGGTCTGTCATTGTTAAAGGTGAAGCTTACATCATTTTCAACATCCCCCTTGGGTTGAATAAGGGGCTGCAATGAAAAATAATGAATACAAATGTGGATGGGTGTATAGATACCCAACTCAGTATAATCATATAATGTCAATAGTGGCCAAAACAGAAATGGGAGTGGTTTTATAGTTACCCATCTCAATATAAGGTTCACTGTGTTTGAAATACAAATGAGGTCAGGTGTATAGATATCCAACTCAATATAAGATCCTACGACAACCAATATGACTCACCAATTAAATATCCAAAATACTTGGAATATAAATAAGTCCATTTAGGATAAAATAATATATATTGAATAAATATGATGCTGATAGTACATTTGTTGATTTTTTGTTGCATCGAGAGGTATTCCCACATGCCAAAGAGGTCCCCTAGTTGGCCTAAGAAAATTAAAATAATTTTTATTTTTATTTTTGGAATGCAAGTTGTTGGCCTAGGAAATCAAGTCGGCCCAACCAAGTGAAGGGGTTTGTTCCTTGGCTTATTTTAGCCTATTCGACGAGTATAAATACATGACGTGACATTTCTTTTTATCACCAAGCGAGTTTTTCTTCATCTTCCTGAGGGCAGCAACGAGCCACAGCCAAGCACAAGGAAGCCAAGTTAAAGGGCAGCAAGAGAGAGGGCCACAGGAAGAGAAATGGATGCAAGAGCTGTGGGGTCCACAGGGCCTGATGCAGACTTCAAAGAGGATAGGCCGAGGCCTGTTGGGTCACGGTCTGACTGATATTTTTTGAAGTGATCTTGGAACAGATTTCTAGACAAATTGGATTTGTAAACTGAAGTATAATTTCTCCTAAAAGAAAAATTGCTAGGTTTTCTCCGAAGGCAAAAATATTGTCTATATTGTGCATGGCTGTCTTTCTATGACCTTTACTGTTTCGTTGCATTTATTGTTGATATTTCTGACGTGTAATTGCTCAATGATATCAGTCACATAAGAATACTGTGTGAATAATCATTAGGTAGTAATTATCTGGCAGAAAATAGAATTCTATTATGTATCTTGTAGAAAATTCAATATGGTATCAGAGCCTTGTTGAATGAGCAGTCATGGAAGTCATTCTAGAGCCAGAGGGAGCTGAGGAGAAAACCATGTATAAGAATGAAGCCAAGGCTAAGGAAGATGGAGTATCAAGGCATAGGCTGATTTTTTTTCCTAAAGCAGCACTTGGAATGCTCACTAAGTTTACAGTATCAGTTGCCATTCATGTAATGGTAGCCTTTGTTACCCATTCAGGTACTGATGCATGAAAAACTATTCTTCGGAGACTTTGTACCAGACCAGGCATGGGCGGTGTTATCGCTCAAACTACCAGGGGTCCTAAAGGGGAATCCTAAAGGGCAATTGCTAGGTGAAGGGAAACATTGGAGTGATAGCCCACTGTCACCTCCAATGTTATCAGAACTGAACTGGTCATTGAACTGGAAAACTTTGTGGACCGGGAATTGGTCGGAACTGGACCAGAATCGGAAAAAAACGGATTTACCAAAAACAAATAAAATATTCACATTTTAAAGAAAAAACAGATATATTCATGTGCATCCATATGAATCCAAACCCTTTATACACAAATATGCTAAAATTCTCATTTATATAGCAAGTAATAGTGCATATAACCAAAATAGCACTTACTGCAAAACATCACTGAACCAAAAACGTTACAAACATCAGGAAGCAGGCTCTAAAAGGCCTTATAGTCCAAAATAACATGATAGATCATAGAATTATCCTACAGCCTACAATACTACAAGCTAAAACTACAACAAATCAATGATCAAATCATCAATCATCATTAGAATCATCATCTGATTTTTGATCATCCTCCTCATCCTCATTTGAAGAATGAGTAGTATCCAAGTCTACAATGGGATTATGGCTTGATTCCCCTAGCCCTGAAGATGCTAATGGTGCTTCTGATATATCTACCTCTGCATCCTGTGGATGTGGGTCCAAGTGCAACCAAGAAAGGTCTTCATTCTCAAATGTTGGTGCTTGACTCTCCAAAAAAAACTCAGAACAACCGTGCAAAAAACTCTCAAAATCTCTTTACCAAACTCAGCTAAAGAATTGCAAGAGACTCGAATGAATAATGTGACTGAAATAGAGGGGGTGAGGGTGTTTAAATAGCTTTAGTAGGGGGGGCCTAGAGTAGTCTAGACCTGTTTGGTGATGAAACCAATCGGTTCAGACCGATTTTGCCCCCAAACAGGTCGGGTTGGCCGGTTTCGATAACATTGGTCATCTCAACAAAGACTCCCTACTCTTTACGGACTTTCACTGATGGGAGGAGAACTGGTATTGAGAGGAATCACTAGATGGATGAGTCAATGAAGGAACATAGAGTGATTCCTAAGGGGCCTATTCAAAAGAGAGGCTCAATATATGGCTTGTTGCCCAAGGAGCAAGATGAAATGCTCTCTAAGAAGGGCCAAGAGGGTCTTAGGGGCTAGGTTTTGGGAATGAGACTTCTTAAGGAGGGAACTAGTCCTAAAAACCCTTATGGAGACTTGGTTTCCAAATGGCCTTTGTGAGATTATCTTCGAAAGTTGTGGGACCACACGGGACCAAGTGGACCTAAAATAAGGTCAAGTAAGAGGAATTGGTCACTCAAGGAGGGGCTTGACCTAATTGTGGAAGAGAAGAGGATCAATGGGCAAATCTTCTTGGAATAGAATGCAATGATCCAAATGAGGTCACTAGCCAAGGGAAACCTAGGGCAAGAAATGGTCCTCAAGCTAGGGCTTGCAATATGTCGAGATCCCACCATCGGATTTGCTTCAAATTTGGAGGGCCTCTAGAGCAAACTCCAACGCAGATGTGGACCAAAAATCGAAATGTTTGGATGGCTAGATTGTGTGATAATTGATTCCCTAGGTGACCTATGTAGGCTAGGCCTAGAAAGAGAGAGAAAAAGGTGATACAAATATGCTTTAAGGTGATCACCTATGGAGGATAAATGCCTAATCCTTTGGGAGAAATGGAGTCAAGATGATTTCAATGCTTGGAATGATTTCAGTCGGTCAAGGAGGCCTCCAACATAATTTCACATGGCAATTAGTGCATGAGACAATTGCTTCAAGGAATTTATACTTCGATATGCAATATGTGATGACTTACCGAGATAAAATTTCAACGAAATATCGCTAGGAACATTCACTTATTCAAACATGGTCCATGACATGATGCAACGCTAATAAAAGAAAAATTTCCACCATTTCACACAAGAAAAGCAACAAATTTTAGCCTAGTATAGTGAAATTCCCCAGCGACATGCATGTGGCATCAGAAAAAGACAAAATAGCATTAAGAAGCACTTACTTGTGAGAACAAGTATATCCAATCATCATTATATGCCAATATAGAATCTCCAAGACAAAAGATGAAGAGATCCAAACATCAAAATTCATCCATCCATCCAATTTCATCCTCCAAAGAGAATAACAAAATTCTCACAAGAGAATATGATCAATCCAAGTGATGACGAGAGAATGAATCAACTCATCATCTATTTATACAATGCCTAATGAATTCGATTTAGCTAATTTTGGCCTAATTTAGCCCCTAGAATAAAATAATGTGCAAAATAACAATAACATTTGGTGACAAGCCCACCAAATAACTCAATAGTATACATGAATAAGCCTCTCAAGAGGGCTAAATGATCCACAAAGTGAGTCGTTAGGCCTTTGAGGAGGCCTAATGAAGTTCAAATGGTGCAAAGGTGTAGGAATGGACTCTCATCATAGTGGACAAGGGGTTGGCCCCTTGTTTTCCAAGCAAAACCTGTGGTGCTCCCAAGTGGGTGTGGAGGCACAAGGTCATCCTCATGGGTCTCCAAATGGATCGAAAGTTCACATAAGCCCTGCCTCTACAGCGGGGAACAATCCTCTGGACCTTGGAACATCTGCCAAGTGTATGGTACATCTGTGTTGCCGACTGGGCATGGTGAGGCAAGTGCATCACCCTCATCCAAATGGTGAAATAGGAGCAATCAACGAACGATGCTGGGGATCCACGGATTAATCTCGGCTATGGTGGAGGCCCATGGCTCTCAACGCTCACCATACAAGTGAAAATGTGGCCCTCCAAAGGGCTGGGACCTCGTATAGGGAGACCAAGCCCCAAATGGGAATCCACCTACAATCCTGTGTTATGTAAAAATTAGTTAGGGTTATGTAAAATTAGATTAGCTGTAGTTATTTAGGCAAAAGGGTAGGACCAAAGATCATGCCCTTTCACCAAGAGGCACCTAAGGTTGTATATAACCGGGCCTCTCTCTAAAAATGTAATCATTCAATTCAATATTCCTTTATTAATAAGATATTTATATATATTTATGTTTATCAAGAAGTTTTCACTTCATCTGGTATTAGAGCCAACATGAACTGGTGACACCCACAAGTTCTGCTGGCCATCAGGCGCTATGGGCTTTTAGAAAAACGCAGTGCATGTGGACTATCCTTGTTCTACTAGAGTGTGCTGTTACAGGATTTGCGGTTAAAACAACTAACTACAATCTCACACCATAGCCACAAAAAAACCGCTGTAGCGTCAGAAGTAATACGCTGAACCCTCAAGGAACCGACGTTGTTTTTCTCTACGGTAACTTGCGGTAATACACTAAACCCTCGGGAATCTGCATCGTTTTTCTCCGCAGAGGGATTTGCGGTTCCGTGTGCTAGACCTGCGGCTGTGTGGAATAGTCTTTGCGATGATATCCGTGTTCTGTTCATTTGCAGTGAGCTCGATGGTGTTATGTGCTCGAAGGTTTTTCTTTTGAACGGTCAAACGAGAGGTGACCGCCACTAGTAGACGTGACTGTCAGCGGTAGATATAT
>APFE031217954.1:8475-18684 GCA_000404065.3 Pinus taeda
TCATCCTGTTTCAATTGACTATCTACATCTAACTATACAAGAGAGGATTCATTAAACTTTACATCTCTGTTGATGATGATTTTGCGGGTAGTAGGATCCCACAATCTATATCCCTTTGTTCCAACACCATACCCAACAAAGATATACTTTTTAGACTTTGGATCTAATTTAGTTCGCTGATGTTTAAGCACTAGAGCATATGCATCACAACCAAACACTCTGGGTTTAGAATAGTCACAAGGGTAACCTTTCCATACCTCTTGAGGAATCTTTCAGCCTATTGCTATTGATGGAGATCGGTTTATCACATAAGAAGTTGTTGCCACCGCTTCCGTCCACAACTCCTTTTGCAACCCACCATTACTCAGCATACTCCTTGCTCTCTCTAGAAGAGTCCTATTCATGCGTTCAGCAACTCCATTTTGCTGAGGAGTATAAACCGTGGTCTTATGTCTCTCGATCCCTGCATCCTTGCAATAGCTGTCAAACTCTTTGGAAGTAAACTCAGCACCATTGTCAGTCCTTAAACATTTTATTGTTCTACCAGTGTTGTTTTCTAAAAATGCTCTAAACTGCTTGAAAACTAAAAAAACATCAGACTTCCTTTTCAACATGTAGACCCACACTTTCCTACAAAAGTCATCAATAAACAATACAAAATATAACGAACCACCATATGAGGTTGTAGGGGCTGGACCCCAGACATCTGAATGGATATAGTCAAGTATTCATTTACTAGTATGTTTGCCTGTTTTAAAATTTTGTTTACTTTGTTTTCGAAACAGACAATGCTTACAGAAATCTAACTTTCCAGACTTTAGATTTGGAAGTAATTTGCGATCAGCCAAAATTTTTAACCCTCTTTCACTCATATGCCCCAACCTTTGATGCCATAAGTGAATGGAACTACTGTCATGTTCAGACACCATAGACACATAATTTGACCCTGTACCTCCTTCTAACTTTAATAGATTTCCTACCTTCTTAGCTTTCATAACTAGTAAAATATCTTTGTAAGTTTTCATTACTCCACCTTGAATTACAATTTTATATCCATTTGAATCAAGTGCTCCTAATGAAATCAATTTTTTTCTTAAATCTAGTACATGCCTCACATCAGTTAACATTTTAGTTGTCCCATAAAACATTTGCAGTTGTATACTCCCAATCCCCACAATATTACATGTTACATCATTACCCATGTACACAACTTCATCATTAATTGATTTATATGTCTTAAACCATTCTTTATGAATACACATGTGGTTTGATGCACTGGAATCTAACAACCAATGTTGATCATGATTTTACACATTAACTGATAATACTTCATCACTCATACCTAAACCAGATGCCGAACCTGTATCTGTCGTATTTGCCTCCTTCTTCTCTGTCGAAGAATCTGCTTTAGAAGTTTGCTGCTGTCGCTTCCAGCAGTCCTTCTTTAAATATCCTGATTTGCCACAAAACCAACACTTTACCTTACTCTTCTTCCCATTCGACTTTGAACCTGAGTCGCTCAGCCTATTGGAGCATCTTTCTTTCGAACGACCTCTAACCATCATAGCTTTGGATGTAGCGGTTTCTGAATGCGACCTTCTCCTTGTTTCTTCCGATAATAAAGATGCAACTACATCATCAAACTCAATAGTTTATGATGAACTAAGACTTATAGAAGTAACAAAATGATACCATGACTAGGGCAACGAACACAATAAACTAATAGCTTTATCCTCGATTGAATTTTTACTTCTATACATTGCAATTGCACCAGAAGAATATTAAAAGCATTTAAATGATCAGCAATCGATATACCTTCCTTCATTCGCAAACTGTACAACTGTCGCCTCAGGAGAATCCTATTGGTTAAGGATTTGGTCATGTACAGTTTCTCCGATTTCGTCCACAAACCAGTAACTGTTGTCTCCGACACGATATTAAACAGGACATCATCAGCCAGACACGGTCGAATAGCATTTATTGCTCTTTCATCCATCTCGGCCCACTCATTATCTGTGATGTTGTAAGGCTATTTAGATTTTCCCAACAACGCCTTTGCCACACCATGTTGGACAAGTAGATCGTACATCTTCACCTTCCAGATCTCGAAATTATTTTTGCCATTAAACTTCTCAATTTCAAACCGGGCACTCTGAGTTTTCGCCATCTTGCTTAAAACACACAATCTCCAAATCCAACTTTTAAATACCAAAAGTTAATATATATATACAAAACTGCCTATGCCTTATATTACACTGCCTTTGCTTTTAAAAAAAAAAATCTGTGCCATTGTACCATACATTCACATACTTCAGGAATTCATGGCACAATTTTTATGATATGAATAACTGACATTGGCTCATGAATTCACACACAAAAAATAGAATTCAATGCAGAACATATATCAACGCTAAAAAAACAACGTAATCTACTTGAGCTCTGACTACATTAGCAGATACGAGGGTGATCTATTGAATGAGATCAAGGGCATTCTGTACCAGCAGTCGACGTACATCTGGGAGTGGGAAAACAACGGCGAGGCGGCCACATGGTGGATCGGAGCCGTCCCGCATTATGTCCGCCTCACTGTCGGCTTCGCCCCCTCTAACTTTGCTCCGCCTGGCAGCGGCAATAGTTGGGAACAGAGCTTCGAGATCATTGCTAGGTTTCTCCAATACTGTGACACCGTTACCCCTAGTTTCTTTGGGTGGATGAATGCGAGAGTAAAAAATGAATGGAATCTGGGACTCTTCAAGGATGTCACTTGGCCGTACTTCAAGGACTCGTTTGGCAATTGGCGGCATCAAGAAAACAACAGATCAGAGCTTCATAATGTTGAGCATGGTGATGGTGGGAAGAATGAAATCGCAGGCGCCATATCACAGGTTTCAGAAGATGGACGATATGAAAGTGATTCTTATTCACACCTCCATGCAGACTTTAATATGTTGGCGCTTCAGCCATTACACACACCCGGAGCCATTAATCCCACTATCACACAGTTTCAATAGTACAACAGTTCAACGCACAGTTCTGCAAACGCATACCAAGTCGGTCAGCGCACAAATAGTCTATGCGAGACTTGGGCCCGCCACTCCTCCGCTGCGCAGCTCTGATACCAATTGTTAAACTAACAGTGCACAGGGAAAAGCATAGACAGACTCAGCAATACAATCATACAAAAATGACACAGTCATTAACGTGGCTCACCCAACCGATCTAGGCTACGTCCACCAAACATAGGCATCGACAATCTTTATTATCAAAGAGGAGATTACAAAATAATCAATTTCCTCACAAACTCTCACTCACCAATATCTGTACGGGCATGTATTTTATAGCCAAGAGAATCTAACTGACTCATAAATCCTCTCACAACAAATATTGAATGCATTAACTCTTTGCCAACTACCTAGAGCTAATATAGCAACAAATCCTATTGTTGTCACACATTAGAGATTTTTGCCTACTTTGTGAAAACAGAAAATCTCAACATTTGACATTCAAAACAAGACGAGTTGGTGGATGCCTTATCGAGTCACAAAGGTGTTTAGTCCATATGGGCAAGAAGCTCTACATGTGACCATGTGACCATAAAAGAAGACGAAAAGAGTTAAGAGCTTCCAAGAATCTAGATAGATATAATATAGTGTTTTATTAATTTATCACATTACAATTTTATATAATTTGAATAGGTTAAATAATTAAGAATATGTATAATAAGTCACATGTTTAACAAGACCAGAAAAATAAAATATATATGTTTTTATAAATTTCACAGTTAAATTACTGTGCTAAAATAAATCCCTTGTTTCCAAGACAAACAAATCTGGTACACTCATTTTAATACCTGGATTGACCATAAACTTAAAAGTAAATAATAATAATAACTATTATTTTCTACATTTTATAATTGGGAACATATGTTTATGTGGTGTATCGAATTATGTGTAATACACATTGACATTTTTCCATGTCATTATTATTATTATATTATTATTGTTGGTCCAAACTCATAAAAATATGGCATCACGTTGATTGGAGTGACCTGAGGGTCGACTTGTTACCAAAAATATGAGATGTTGCTCATGAAAACACTGGAAAGTAGCTTCTCATTCGCAAAAAGCAGCAGACAGACGTAATGGGCGATGATCGCAACAACCTATTTACGCGGTTGCCATATAGGATAGAAGGAAGCATCACGTTAGAATTTTTTTCATTTTTTTTTCTAAATATTAACCTGTATTCACTTTTAATAATAGTCTGTGATTATTGTTAATAATAATAATATTTGTAAGTTGATTGTAGATTTTTCAAATATTTGGGAATGAGACGGACATGATAGTGGTCAATTTTTTGACAAGTTGATGTACATCAAATTCTAGAATATTAGGGACTTTGCAATCGACTTAACCTCAAAAATTGTATATTATAAAATTGTTTTTATTCCAACGTGAAAAACCAATTAAGATTTTCCCACTATTTGATAACAAATAATAAGATTTTCCCACTATGTTAAAAAAATACTGTTTAAATACTTCTTAAAAAGTTAACCTCGGCTCTGTTACTTTACACGATTGGTGATTGTCCAGTTTAATAGGGATTCGAAGATTGATAGGTGTATAGATTTATCGTTTTGAAACGATCTAACAGCTTTGGGGAATAGGAATATTGCAAATGAATATTTCACATTGACGGATTAATATATGTCACGGAAGTATGTATGAGTGGATGAGTGGTTTTGGAGGTAAGATTTCATGGTTCTAAAAATATTCTTTTTGAAATATGAAATTGATAGAAATGTTTGAATTAGCTATTTAGTTTAATTTTATGTATTATATTAAATTAATGTTTATTATTTATTTTTAGTTTTACGTGTATTATATTTAGAGAATAAATTAAAATAATTATTTTGATATATCTATTTTAAAATTAAGATTAAATATATATATATATATATATAATTTTTTTTTATGTTGAATTTTATATTGAATATGAAAAAATTAATAACATTCTTTTATATATAAAAGTATAAAAGTATTCCAGATGTAATTTTTTTTTTTTTTTTTATTGTTTTATAGGTTTTAAAGAAATGAAGTTTTTTTTACTAAATAATTTATTTCCACATAAAGAAGTTTTTGTTATTATGAAAATTTCCTGAAACTTAAAATTCAAAATTATTTTATTTTCAATTAAATATTACTTACTTTCTAAATAAATTTCATATCGAATTACTTTATCACTGACTTCTAACACAAACCAATTTTGAATATCTAAAATTATTATCTATAAAGAAATATTAGAATATTTTATTTATTTTAACATTAAGATATCATTTTTGTTATAATATATTTTCTCATACCATTTCTCAACTTCAGGTTCTACCTAAAGAATTTCAATCACTTCGGGAGTCTTTGACGTCAAATAATTTCCCATTATTCAATGTGGTAGATATAAAAAATGTTTTTTTTCTTAAATATGTGAATTAAATCTATAAAATAGGTACAAGTTCAAGGCCTTTTTGCAAAGCTCTTAGATATAGATTTGCTATTAGACTTAGTACATAGGGTAAATGATATAATTTAGTATTTCTTTTTATAGTATTTAAATTAACTTCCATTGTTACTTTAAAGCTTCAACACAATAAGGTTCTATATTATTTTATATGGTTAAATAATTTATATTCAAAGTTTGAGTGAGGATATTTGATTTTGTAACATCAAATATTATGAAGGTTTTATATCATTTCATATTGTTAAATAATTTATATTTAAAGTTTGATTGAGGATATTTGATTTTGTAACATCAAATATCATGAAGAAATATTATAGATTATTATGCATTACACAATATCATAGAAATGCAAATTTATTCATTAATTATGAAAGTAAAGATTTTGAAATTAATTTCTCACTAAATTAAGATTAAACAAACATTCCCCATTTAAACCTAGCTTGGGATAAACAACTATCTTAATTTTTTTTTTTTTTTAATAAATTTGGTACATTCCAAATAAAATATTAGTTTAGTTTATAATAAAAATTGGAATCCACTTTACATATGGTAAAGTAAACTAAATGACTATTTACATACATACTTTAAAAATAAACTATTTTTAAGGCAGGTTAATAGTAAAACATTATGTAATGTAATATGTTGTAATATGGTGTTATGTGATATAATCTAATATTATGTTGATTCGGTCAAACTATTTAAAACCTCAAGGATAAGTGTATAAAAAACTAAAATTATGATTTCGATGCTCAGAATTTGTACATTAGAGTTTAAACCTTGGTTGGGAGGGTCATCCATAAGCTTTTACAAAAAAAATGGTTTAAAAGATTTAAGAGTTGATGCTCATATATTCCCTCTATTTTCACTTCTAGATTAAATATACAAGAATGACACGAAGAAGAATTTATTTATAGACCTCTTCCCTCATAAGAAAAAAAATCAATTGTGATTGGTCTTCTACTAAAGCTTGAAGCAATCAGAAACTTGGATGACTCTCCTACAATCTATGGCTATACCGAATTCTTTGTTGTCATCGTCACTACATGTTTTATTAGTTCCCTCCCACATGACCATTTGCTTACTTTTCCCACTATTTTAGTCTTTTTTTGTTGAGACTTATTGTAATTGATTTTATTGCAGATGATAAAAATGACGCTTGGGATATTTTGAAAGTTGCATATGAAGGTAATGATACAATAAGACTATTAAATTGCAGACATTGAGAACTTAGTTCAAAACCAGGAAGATGACTGCAACAACTAATGTTGATCAATTCATGACTAGAGTGAAGCGCATCATCAATCAAATTAGGCTTATTAGGGAAACTATTGCAGATCAAAATATCTTTGAAAAATCTCATGAAAGTCTACCAAAGAAATTTGAAATTGTTATAACAACTATTTCGGAGTCAAAATATCTTACAACTTTGCTAATAGATAAGTGGACTAGATCATTTGTCACATGAAACGCGACTTAACGTGGGAAAAGATTCCATGAAACAATATTTTGGGGCACATGTATCTCTCAGTCGAAGCATCAGTAGAACATATAGAGGAAAGAAAAAGCAAGCTAGAGGTAGAGGAAAATCTACATAACATCAAGCCATTGCCGAACTAGTTTAGCATCAGGGTACATCATAATTTCATACACATTTCTTTTTGGATTGATACCTGGCATTCTTCATAAGACAAGGAAAAAAGATCTTTGAATTCTTAGAATAGGGCTTTATAGGTCTTGACCTCATCAAGAAAGCAAGATGCATCGATATGTAGATTTTCGACAATGTCAGGTTTAATTGAAATGTTGAGAGGGATAGTCTCTTTAATGTTATACAAGTTCTTTTGGGAATAAAAAATGTAGATGGATGTGAAATTTTTAGATAAATTAATGATATGGGGTTGATAAAGTTCACTAATATTATCATCGAAGGAATCTAGCAAGGAGGAATGGTGATGATGGTTATTCCATGGTGGATCGTCCAACATTATGACCTCCATGATGCTCTCATTGGTGGAAAACATACGAGAGAAAGGATTAGACTACGTACCATAATCTAAATAATGATCAACCCAATTGATCGGAGAGGAAGGATTAGAACAAGCTACACAAGCCGAATAGATGGTGTCATAGTAAAGCTCAATGGGGCTAAGCAGCATACAGTCACCAAAGCTCTTGATATTAGATTGATCTTGTAGTACCCATGGATCAACTGGAGAAGAAAAAGAAGATATCATATTAATATAGGCAACCGAAGTATATTTTTCGGGAAGTGAGGGAGGAAGAAGCGAAAATGTTCCCATAAGAGAGGAATCCTTAAGCATTCCAACCTGAACATGTTGATATGGGTGGGGGGTTTCCTCCATGATAGGGACACTTCTAGTAACTGAAGAGTCAATGGAAAAAAAATGAGTTGATTGATGGCTACGATACTTCCTTTACGAGGAAAAGCAATCATTCTAAAATTTGTGGAGACAATTGCATCCATGGAATAGACCCACATATGACCTAGTAGAAGATTATGATCTAGAGGTCCGTCGATAACTTCGATTTCTACTGATACAATATTGTCACCTAATTCTTCTTATAGAGAATTCAAAATACCAAATGGTTTATATGTTCTTCCATTAAAATATTTTAGAGTGGTTGGTGAGTGACTTAATTTGGTAGAACCAATAGTCTTCCAGCAAGACATGGCCATAATACAGGATGAGGCTCCTCTGTCTAGAATGGAACGATGGATATTATTACCATGAACAACAACCCAAATCATGAAATTTAATTGATCCGGAAGTCGATGTGTATAGTTCTCATGGTTAGAAACTATTAGGCTGGAATCTGAAGGATCAATACGTCAAATTGCCGAAATAAAATCCTTCTTTTGAGTGTGAAAATTTTGCAACACCTCAAGAGTTGACATAATTAATGGGGCTTGAGTGAAATCCTCAAATATGTTATAGTTTTGAGTAGATATTGCGTGAGGGTCGAATGTCGATTTATGGATAATGCCCTTGCGAGGCTTGATCATTACTTCATTACGTACAACATTTGGAGTAGGATCTAATGGTGATGTGGTTGAATAGGTAGGTTGATTAGTAGCCTAACCCTTCGAGGGATTCACATTACCATAGTCCTTATTTTCGGTGGCCTAAATAAGAACATTTTTTGGCTTCGTAGAGAAAAGCATCAAAATCGAGTTAGAGGAAGCATGATCCCTAGCAATCATATTGATCTATTGATTCAAAAACGGGTCGGTCAACACACTAAGTGTAGCAGATGCTTTAAGGAATTAATAATTTGATTCAACTCCACCAAGTCCCAACAATTACTAGTGAAATTCTCCTCATTAGAGATCAAACATGGATAACAAGGTATTTTGTTTTCTTTAGAAGTCTAATTATTTTTTTTACCTCATGGACCATTGTCTTTATTCTTATTATCTTTACCTTTCTTCTTACTTCCTGGTTGCAAAGATTTTCCTTTGGATGATTGAACAACATTGATGGAAGTAGAAGCTTCATGAGTGGAAGGAGAGATGTTATGAAAGTAGCTCACAAAAAGATAGAAAAGATAGATCAACGCCTTAGAAATAAACCTCTTTGAGGTGGCAACCTCCTTGGCATTACATAAATGAAAAATTCTTGGATGATACAAATGACAAGACTTCCTCTCTATATATAAGAGTCTGAGGGGTCATAATATAATTAGAGCCAACCTAACAATAATAATGTAAGGGCACAAGAATAACAATATGGGGACTACATGGGCACAACAATATAATAAGGTGGTTTACTAATAAGAATAAGGGGTTACACCAGTAGTATAGTGACCTAACATGCCCCTCTCCTTTAAAAAGTGTTGTCCTCAACGCTTGAGTAGTTCATGATTCTTATGTATAAAATTCTTGTCCTCCCATTTGGAATCTTAAGTGTTTAAGTTCATCCACTTGATGAGACACTCTAAAATTGGTCGATTTCGTAGCTATTGGGTTATTGTTTCTGTGACTTCTCCAGGCTCCAATATGATTTTTCCTTCCTCGTCAAGTTCTGGCAATATTGTTTGAACTGGGATCTTATAAAACTTTTGAATTAGTGGCCACACTTCTTCGTCCTTCTTCCATTCATCCCTTGCTTCATTTATCCAATTTGGTTGGATAATAGAAATAGTATAAAACAATTCTTCCACATCCTCATCCTTTCTTGAGAGTGCATATGCAACAATATTTTGCTTCCCTTTTTTGTAGAT
Source organism: Pinus taeda (assembly GCA_000404065.3). NCBI lineage: Eukaryota > Viridiplantae > Streptophyta > Pinopsida > Pinales > Pinaceae > Pinus > Pinus taeda. The sequence continues at coordinate 18,232 of APFE031217954.1, forward strand.
GATTTCAAAGTCATAACCCAACATATTTGTGACCCATTTTTTATGTTCTTCTAAAGATAATATTTGTTCTAAAATGTATTTAAGACTATCATGATCCGTTTTACCTTGAAGTGTCTTCCAATTAGGTAAGTTTGCCATTTCTTAGGTGCATGTAGTATTGCCAACATTTCCTTCTCATAAATAGCTTACTTGAGATGTAGCCGCAAAAATAACCAATCGCCTACATCAAGACTTCTTTCACTACAATGTTGATCTTCCCTTTGTTTCATTCGATTCTGCACCAAAGTGGCGTTATCCTTTAAATGTTGGAGAACTCGTTGTTGATGCTCGATCTGATCTTTCACTGCTTGAATCTTTTTCTTCTTCATATGTCCTTCTACCCTAAGAGTTTGAGGAGTTGTAATTTCTTCCAATGCATTACAAGATATGGTTGGATTGATTTCTTGATGCTTG
>APFE031217959.1:0-24598 GCA_000404065.3 Pinus taeda
TATCTTTTAGAGATCAGAATACTAATAACTTGCAGCCGGCTTTGGGTACTTTTTAGACTAATCTTTAACTACTTTCTAATCGTGCTTTACACAGTACTATGTGTTAGAGGCAGAGAGTTAGAAAGAGCAAAACATTATAACTAGTCTTTTAAGTAGATTTTTCTCATTTTTTATCATTTCTTAGACTTATCTTTAGCTACTTCCTAATCGTGTCTTACACAGTACTATGTGTTAGAGGCAGAGAGTTAGGAAGAGATAAACATTATCATTGGTCTTTTAAGTGATTTTCTTACCTTTTATTTGCAGCAGCATGAATAGTGTCTAATGCCATTAGAAAGTGGTTCTTTGCTTTCAGTTCATCTTAATTCATTTATTTCCTTCAAGTTTTTTTTTCTTCTCAGCAAGTAGTTAGAAACCACTAATCACACACCTTCACTCATCTAGAATTCACCTTACACACACCATCACTCATCTGTTTATAAATACATCACTCCATCTTAGGAAGATAAATTAACCACAAACAACACCCCCAAACGACAAAAATCTTTAAGAGGTTGCTTAAGTACATATAGTACACCTTCACTTCATCAGCTTACGAGCCCTGGGTTGACAATTAATGACATCAATTTAGGAACACTAAATTGACTAAACACATACCAACCATGCTTTCATTAAATATTTGATGAAAAAACTTGATGTGAATGCTCGAATTATTATATGGTTACTTTTGTTACAAAAAATTGATCTAAATATTATTGATAAGCCTGGTAGAGAAAATGTAGTTGCAGATTTTTTGTCCATATTGACTTTGCTTGCAGGTGAGGAAGGAATGGTTGATGACCAGCTGCCCAGTGATCATTTATTCGCCATTTCAATTCTCTCTCCATGGTTTTCTGACATAGCCAACTACTTAGTATCTGCATACTTCCCTCCAAATTTTTCCTCCAAGGAGAAGAGCATAATCATAAGGAAAAACACCCCATTCACTTGGATTGGGGGCAATCTCTTCATGTTGGGCCCAGATCAAATTTTGAGAAGATGTGTCAGGGAGGAGGAAGTTTTTGACATCCTTGTGGCCTGTCCTCATGGGCCTTATGGAGATCACTTTGCATCCAAAAGGACAACATTCAAGGTACTACAAGTTGGTTATTACTGGCCCAATCTCCACCATGATGCAAGAAGTTACACCAACCAGTGCAATCGGTGCCAAAGGATGGGGAAACCTACTCCTAGGGATGAAATGCCTTTGCAACCTCAAGTGACTTTCGAGCCATTTGACAAGTGGGGCATGGATTTCATTGGGCCCATTGATCCTCCATCCAGACAGAAAAAATACATCATTGTGTGCACAACCTAGTTAACAAAGTGGGTTGAAGCCAAAGTTGCAAGGTAGCCACAGAAGAAAAGGTGGCTAAATTCTTGAGGGAGAATGTGTTTTACAAGTTTCCATACACTATAGAGATGGTCACCGATCAGGGTAGTCAATTCACCTCACACACGATAGAGATAATGTTAAGCCAGCATAAGATCAAGCATAGAAAGTCCACTCCTTTCCACCCTTGGGCTAATGGACAAGCAAAAGTCACCATCAGAGCATTAGAAAGCATTCTGACCAAAGTGGTTAGTAGCAACAGGAAGGATTGGGTAGACAGACTAGTGGAGGCCACTTGGGCCTACAATACAACTTGGAAGACCACCACTGGCTTCACCCCTTATGATTTAGTATGTGCAAATAAGGCTCTATTGTCCATTGAATTTGAGTACAACACCTAAAGGATGGTAGCACAATTGGATCTAGATGTCACCAGGGCATAGCATGAGAGATTTCTCCAGCTAAATGAGTTAGATGAACTCAGGATGCAGACCCTCTTGCACACAGAAGTGACTCAAGTACAAATAAAAATATGGCATGACAATAATATCAAAGACAAACTATTTCAAGAAGGTGATTTGGCCCTATTGTATGACTCACTGTACAAAGATTTCAAAGGCAAGTTGATGACCAGATGGTTGGGACCATATGTGACAGAAAAGTGCCATGATAATGGTGTTGTTCAGATAATAACCATCGATGAAGAAGGTATCCCTTTGCTTTCCAATGGGTATAGGTTGAAAGTCTACAAAAATCCTTTGTCAAAGAAGGAGTTCATCATAGCATTAACAAGGCAGTAATGATGATTGAAGGAGTCTCGGCTTCCACATCACCATGTTCTTGAGGTATATTGAAGTTTTGAAAAAAAAGAAAAAAGAAAAAATAAAGAGACCCAGATGAAAACCTCCATGAGGCACTTGAGGCCCACTCTTAGTTTGAAAAATTCTTTAAGGCAGCCCAAGAGTGTTTAAAAAAAAAAAGGAAAAAAAGAAAAAAAAGGGAAAAATAAAATACCTACGGGTGAAAACCTATTTTGAGGCACTCAAGGTAGGAAACAAGAATGAAAACTTCCTTTGAGGTAACTTGGTTGTCTTTCAAAAAAAGAAAGGAAGAAAAAGAGTGAAAAATCACAAAAATAACGGGTCGGACCTCAAACCTGCCCACTCATAACAATTCTAGTTTTTGCAGGTTTTCAAGAAGATAATGGACACGGAGATTAGAGGGAAGCAAGCCCTACAAATCCCCATGTTTTTCTTCATCCATTTCATATCCTCCTTAATCCTCATGTGCCTTCATCAATACTCATCTCCAGCAGTAGAAAAATTCAAATTTCAGGCAATTATGTACTTTCTACAGGATTTCCTCTAATTACTACAGGAGTTTCATGTAGTACTACAAGAAGTGCAGAAAATCTATAGGAAAGGAAGTCCGATGGAGAAATTATGATGCAGGCCTCTTTTGGGATAAAAAAGAAGGCGATTGAATTCACCATAGCTCAACCAACACCCTTCATGACCATGTCACCCCCTATGTCTTTAAAAAAAAAGTAAAAAAAATCAAGCTAGAAAAAAAAAAAAAAAATGAAGAAAAAAGAGAAAAGAACATCAAAGAGGCATGCCACCAGAAGCCTACCTCACCTACCACTCCATGGCCACACCTTCCACTCATTCCAATACATATTCACCCTCCAAGTAGAGAAAGGACACAAAAATTCAAAAAAATAGAGCAACACTTGACTTCCTCTAGTAGTACTACAAGAAACACTGTAGCAGCCTATTTTGAAGCAGAAGCAAGCTCTGGGCCTAACCTTCAGCACCATGAAAGAGGATAATCATAACTACATGCACAATGAAACTACTCTAGAGCTCAGCAGAAACAGAGGAAGCCAACACCTGCACATCAATAAGAAGACAGCCCATCAGCAAAATAAGATCAACAAAAAAGAAAAAGACAGTCAAGAAGATTTACTTGGGTCATGAACAACACAAAAACACCACTCTTGAGCATGCATCCGGAAGGAAAAGGACCAATAGGTATCTCACCTCATCAATACTCCCTCATAAGTACGAATATGATTAAACTGTAGGAATATGTAGAGAGTTGATTTTATAAGCGAACGTGGCCAGTTAACGTGGCCACTCTCAGTCTGATGACAAAAAGTAAAGTGTTAGTCAACTGGACATGTGGCAAGGTCACATCAAGGAGAATATGTCATAAAGGTGGTCAAGTTACGGTGAAAAAAAGTGGGTGATGATTACAAGGAAGTGTTGCATGTTAGCTAGTAGTGGGACCAATGGTCCAAAAGGAGAAATACGTACTCGACCAACTAGCACATCACTCAATGAAATCATCCATAAATAGAAATATTACCTAACTTTCATGCAAAGTATTGCTCTGTTCGAGAATTTGAAAGCGGAGATAACCTCTAGGAGCCATCGAAAGGAAAATTTAGTCTTGTCCTGCCTACAATGAGCACCTATAGGAAACACAGAGAAACTATAGGAAACAGTGAGAACCTACAGGAAACTACAAGAAAGCTACACGAAATAAGAAGAATTGTCACATATGTTGTAAGTGGGTTCCTAGGGCATCAATTCAAGAATTATCATCATCAAGGAATTGCAGAGAAAGGTAGGTGCCACATCCTCTGTATTATCATTTGTAAAGAGGAAAAGGAAAAAAATTGTCATTTCTTTCAAGTATTTACAGTGTGCATAGAGATAGACAAGATTCTGCGAGAGATTGTGTAGAGTAAACTCTAGACCTTCATCACCTAAAAAAGCTCTTAAGCTATAGCCACCCAAACCTCATACAAATAGATTGACATAGAGAAAATATGACAAGGGGTTTCAACAAAAGGGAGCCCACCTGAACAACCAGAATACACCAACACCCTCTTGTGGTAGAAATATCTATAAAGCATCAATGGTTGAGATTTTTCAAGCTACTTAGGGGATATGATGATGATGTAGCTAGGGAATTTGCAATGTCATTCATACCTCTAGCTAGATCTGGTGCTACTGTTGTAGTGAGGGGTCTGTCGGTAACAATTACCCCTGAGAGCATTAGCAGGATCACTACACTTCCTCTAAAATTGTAATGGAGGAAAGAGGACAAAACTAGTAGCACTCTTGCTAAGAAGAGATTTTTCCTGGAAGGAGAAGAACCAGTTGAATACAAAAATGGGGTTAGAAGGGAAATCATTCCATATCCTTGGAATGAAGTAATCTATCATATCATCAAGTATATTTCCTGTCATGGTAGACTTAGTATATTCTATGGGTACTAGTTTAGACTCCTCCATGAGCTGAGATTTGGAGAAGAGATACCTCCTCATAGAAGACATAGTGTGCCTTACTTTTTTTTACAATCAAGGATAGACATGAGCATCAAAGTACAAGAAGGGAAGCATCAGGAGCTGGAACATCATGTATTGATCAAACTCATACTAGAATATGCCCTAAACAACTTGAGAATCCCTATTATGTGGTCAACATTTGCAAACATGAATGAAGAAGATGAAATTCAAGCCATTGAGTATGAAAAAGACCCTACTTCTAGTGATAAATAAGGGGGAGAAGAGACTGAAGAAGAATAACATGAAGAAGAGGAACATGAACATCAAGAAGAGGAAGAAGAGCCTGAAGAAGAGGAGGCAGAACTAGATGACACAAAGGATGAAAAATATAGGAAGAAGCACAAAAGGATTTTCCAAGTCCTGAATTACAGAGCAAGGAAGAAGAGGAATCTTCAAGAATGTCTCTGGAGCCCATAGACAAGGAGGCAGTTTCTGCCTTAACTTCTCTAAGTACACCTATCAAATCAAAAGGAAAGAGGCAGAGGCAGACTCCCCTATACTTCAGAAAAAGGAAGAGAACCAAGATATAACAAGGGAGACCTAAAACCCCTACCAAGATTCCCATTATCATAGAGGAATCACTAAAAGAACAAGAGAAGTTGGTCCCTCTGGGAAAGAGAGGTGAAGAAGGCACATCACAACAAGCTTCCCCACGGTCACCAATCACCTATGTTAGGAGGCCTGTCACCAAGTCAACCTCAACAAAACAAGTTAAAGAACCTTTGACCCCTTTTCAAAAAGCGAAAGGTATCCTATAGGAAATACAAATAGTCCTATAGGAAGTAAAAACAGTCCTACAAGAAACATAGTAACAAGATCAGGAAGGACTGCAAGGGAAAAGGGAATGAAAAGAGGCAGCAAATACTCAAGAAACAGTAAAGGGAGAGTCCAAGGAATTGAAGGAACCTAGCCTACAGCCAAACCTCAGTGCCTATTACAGATCCATTGAGGGGGGCAAAGTAATACAATTTTCCATCCCTCTATTCTTTGAGCTTGAAAAGGAGAGAGCAAGGACATGTCGTTGGATGCAAATTTCTAAATCAAAAAGTGTAGAGGATGTAGGCCATATGGAAGAGAAGCTGCTAGAAATGGGAAGAGAGTTGAGTAGCATAAGAGACAGGGAAAGAATGATGAAATATCAATTAGAGGCTGAGAACACATGGCTAAGAAGGCAACTACAGGAGAAGGAGGTCCAATTGGAAACTATGGTAAGTCTATCCATGGAGGCACTCCAATGTAGGATGCCAACAAAATCCCATGACATATACCTCAAATAACATTGGTTGCAGTTTCAGATAAAAGGCCTTGCATAAAGAGGAACTATGCCATTCCAAGACTATAGGAAGTTCATCGGCTTTTGTGACCAAATAACCCTGGAGGAAAGGACCAAGATCTGAATTCTACCTACATAATCTAGCCCTAACATATTTGAATGTGTGGGACCCCAATCCAAAGCTAGGGAACTTACAACTCATGGCCTTGGAATCATGGATGAATCATGATGAGGTTGGGGTTATAGAAGTAAAAAGGGTATTCATGAGAGAAGAAAAAGAACCCGTTTTCATTAGAGCATAAAATCCAAACTCCATGGCTTTCATTAGCACACATAACCTCATTGCCAATGATCCCCAACTTGAACCAAGATACGTAGCTGCACAAGAGCAAGCAGTCACTCACTTTGAGGACATGTTGAGATTGCTAGGGGATGAAAGCCAACAAACCTACCAAAGGAGATGTAACACCTTTCCCTATAGCCTAAAGATCAGGGAGTATCATTCAACTAACAGAACGAGGGATGCACTAGAAATGACCCCAATGTATAAACAAGCATTGCAAAGACTCAAAGTCAACTGGATTGGCTTGAAACTCAGTCCACCATAGTCTTTACATATTTTGTTTATTTTTCCTAGTGAGAAGGGTAAAGATGATATGTCATGTCTAGTGGTCTAATGTGCATTGATTGTAGGTTTTGGAGAAACTTTGGGCTAATTAAAGTGCAAGAAATCGGAGACAAACAAGAGGGATTTTATGATATTGGATCTCCTCCTTAACTCCTCACTCACTCGACGATTCATCCATCAAGCATCATCAACTCAAAGTTGCAAGTAGCTGATCCATTAAGATCATCGATAGCCAAGCTAGTGATAGTTGAAGTCCCATTGATCTTGAGATTGGAAGCCAAGCCTCCCTAAATTTAAGGAAGTTGTTGGTAACTTCAATTGTATAAATAAGAAGGCCTGGAGGCTCATTAGGATTTATATTTTTGTTCATTGTAGCCAAGAAGAATTTTCGAGTTGGAATGTTGTGATTGATCATTGTTTTGTATTTTTTTATATTTAATGAAAATGAGAAGCATTCCCTTGATCCAACACTGAGTTGTCTTAGAGGGTTGAATCTCTTGGGTTAGGACCCAACCCTAGAAGTAGAGGTTCCTCTTTTTGTAGATATATTTTTAGATTACATTCATAGTTAGTTGCTGAATTGATTTTGGTGTTGTTAGTTTGTAAGTATTGGTATGATTAATTAGTTTTCTTCCATTTGTGGATAATTATAACAGTGGTATCATAGTGACAGAATACATTTTAGAAAAGATGTTGATAGTGGTTTTCACCTCATCTCTCTCTATTGGGATCATGACTTGGAGGACACTTTCACACAACCCAAAAATAGAATTCTTGCTTTACTGTAAATTTAGGGTCTCTTTATGAGTATGTCATTATCTTTAAGTTTCTTAGGATAAGTCACAATTGTTAGTCTTGTATTGATCTCAAAATACTTCCATTCATGCACTTAGCCATTACATGGTAATAGCTCTATTTTCTTCCATTTAGTAAATCTTTCCTATGTATAGAGCTTCTACATTTCAGGGAGACTGCATCCCATTTGCCTCATCCAAGCCTTATCCACCCATGTCGCCAAAATCCACTAAAATCTCAATCCAAATTCTTGTTTTATAAGTGAAAATTACCATTTCCATTGACCAAATCCAACCATATTGAAGCACTTGACTGAGCTCTTGATAGTGTTCACCCCCTCCATTACTTATTCTCCCATTATCTACCTTTCCCAAGCTTCATTCCACCTTTTAAACCACTTCTTAAGCTTTCGGCCTGTCCCTATAGTAAAACAGGGGATCCTATAGGAGAACTAGGACATCGTGTAATATTCCTATAGGAAATCCTCTAACAGCCTGTTTTGAGCTTGAATTTAGCAAAATCATCACCGAAGATGGGATTTTGCCTCTACTTGACCTCCATACCAGTAAGACCATTCTATCCCTCTTCCTCCATACCTATATCCCCTGCAAAAGAACAAGTGAAGATTAGCATTTACATTCATAAAACGAAAAGATAAAGAAAAATAGTTCTTTTATTTCTTAATTAGCACATGCATGCAATAGTTAATATTCCCTAGATCAGATTCCATGCTCAGTAATTTGAATCATCACATGTGATAAATAGGGTTAAGCCAAGTTTATTTTGCAATAAAAAATGTGTCAATGAGTAGATAGAGGATTTCATGTTACTTTACACGTATATTCCAATTCAGTCTTTCATTCTTTAAAATAGGCAACATTTCTTTTCTTTCATTTAGGATAATTTTCCCTTCTCCAATTGGTAGTCAGACTTCTTCTAGGCAATAGAAGATTGGTTTGAAAAACCCTAGTGCTCTATCTCCCTAGTTGAACAGTGACAAGAGTAGACCATTACATCTATTTGTGTATACAACACTGTCACCTCCAAGTTTGTATGAACTTGGGGTTGATGAAGTAAAGTTGGTAGACCCAAGAGTTGTAGCATTATTGCTGCAATAGTGGTGCTCATCAATATGTTCCTGTTGATTAGGATTATTATTAATGAGATGAGCACATAAGAGTGCTTCATTAGTACGAGATCTACCATAATAATAGGTTCATATCATGCGTGTGGTTGAGTACGATGTTGCTAGCATGGCTAGTTATGAAGCAAGACGAAGAAGCGTTTGAAGAGATGTTTGAGAAAGTTTTGAATATGACATGGATACATTGTGATGACATAGAGAGGCAAATAATCCCATATATATAGTTGGGACTGAGATAATTTCATATATTGAGACAGTGTAGTTGTATGATACAATCATTGGGTTGTGTTTGACATCTCCTTGAGAGGGAGAATAATTATGGTATCCTTTTGTGGTTTATATGATTATCTATGTGCTAACATGATATTTGATTTGATGTTCTGTATGAATAGGAGACAACTACTATTGATACATGGTGATCTCCTGATACAAGTATGATGAGAGCAACATTGATCGAGGACTCTGAGCTAAGCTCTTCCTTCCCAGTCTGAGCTCCTAGGGTATGGAATTTAGATAGAGGGCTCCTGGGGTTAAGTGAACCTTGGAGAATAAGGTATCATCCTTATATGTTACCCATAAGGTTGGAGTAGTATCTCTCCCTATCTTGGTATATACAGAGTAAACCCTAGTTAGCATCATACCCACAAGTTGGGCTTGTTGGGATTATCCCTCCCTGTCTAGCCAACGATTGAGGAGGCTTGGGGGATGAGATCCTTACCTTTGGTAAGTCAAGTATCTCTCCCAAGATAGTATTAGGATGCAAGTGTTCTACCACATGACTATTGAGGGTAATTTCTAGGAATATTGGTAAGAAATAGGATGGGTTGAGTAGTAGATCCCCTATATCACCTATTGCTCGATATGGGGTTGTAGTAGTAGCTCTCCCATGAGATTTTGGGTTGAGTAGTAGCTCCCCGATTTGGTTCCAGGATGAGATATGCTACTTGATGATATGATCTTCAATGATGATACATGTAGTAGCTCGTTGACAGATATTCTAGGTAGTAGCCTGCTGACATATATTCTAGCTATTATCCCGTTGACAGATATTCTGACTATTATCTTGTTGACAGATATTCTGGCTATTATCCCGTTGACAGATATTCCAGGTAGTAGCTCACTAAAAAATATTTTGGGTAGTAGCCTGCTAATAGATATTTTAGTTTGTAGCCCGATGAATAGAGAGTAATAGCTTAAGCTCCCCTTTAGTAACAAATGCTTCTTCTTTTAGATTCAATAATATTCAACATATGAGTAGGAACAATCAAGAGATAAGCAAGAATAATCAAGAGATGTAAATTTATGATTTGATGTCATGAGATACTTGAGATGGGACGTATGGTTACAGGAGGTCATGTTGATCGATGTTCAGATATTGGTAGGTGGAATTCTCCCTTGTTGTGAGGGAGTGTTAAAATTATGCAACTGCAATCAAATTCCACTTTGGACAATTCACATGATGGAGATAATGATTACATTGAATTCCTCTTTTTGAGAAGACCAAAATCGACCTAAATATCACCTTGTTTGTATAAGAAGAAGTTGGTTTTTGAATTTATGTTCCCATTCATGTATACTGGATCAGGTCGACCATATGCATATGTAAAATTGGTAAAGTCAGCTTCAACATCAAGTGGACACTTAATGAATCCTATAAATAGAAGAAACCTCAAACTCATTTGGACACATTGATCAAGCCATATTCTCTTCTCTTCTACTGTCTTGGTTTTCACAGGTCTGATAGAGAAAGTTTGCACAAGGGTCTGAAACAATAGGGCAGAATCTCACACGGATCTAGGGTTTCTATTTCTCGGTCACATGCATGTAACTAATTATTTTTTACCCCATAAGCACACACAAAGTGATCAAGGGTGCATCTTGGAAGCCTCAGATGCTTGGATAGTAGTCTGAAGGGATCGTCTAGGGTTTCTGAAGCAGATCAGGCAGTCTAGTCCCCTGATCCAGGTGGCTCTAGAGACACACGCAGGACAAAGAGGGCTTATGGAAGCTTGAAAATCAAAGTGGTCAAAATTCTTTCAAACTAGAACTAGAGCATAGATCTTGTCATCCTGATCATGGCAGTGTGAACGGTTCATCAATTGAAGCTCGTATGAGGGAGAACGAGCCAATAAAAGTGTTGGTCAAAGTTGGGTTGTTGGTCAAGTTCAAGTGTCCTACAATTTGATCGACCCCGAGGCATGAAACCTAGCTCCTGAAAATGGGTGAAATTTTTTCCTCTTTAATTTGTCTAATAACCCTTATGTTAGACAAAATTGAAAAAATACCATATTATTAAATGAAAATTTAAAAAAATTATATAATGTGGTGGCGAGCCACCACCCCTGCCCCCCTCCACCCCCGAAACTATGTTAAAAAAATTTAATTATTAAAGGGACTGACATGCCATGACCCCCACCGGCCCAACCCCATCTCATAACAGAAAATGTTTAAATATGGACTGACAACCATGACCTTGCCGAACCCTCTAACCGAATTATGCATTAAACATAATTACATATGGGGTGGGCGGGCCAACTCCAGTGGACCCGGCCCACACCCCCAGAACCTTTATACAAACATGGCATATTAAATGAGGTTGGTGGGAGTTGAACCCATGGCGGGTGGGAGGGTTGGCCCCGCCCATGCGGCAACCCCATGATAAACCCATATACCATGTACCATGTACCAACCATCAGATAACAGTCAACCCAAAATGCAATACACCAACAACATTAATAAATGCGCTAAAGAGGTTATGGGGGTGGGCCGCCCAAATGTCGACCTCACAACAACAAATGCACCCCCCCCCCCCGCACCCACCACCCCCCAAAAAAAATAATGTTTGTGGTTTTGCAAACAAACAAAAGTTTTAACATGGAGGAGGTGGGGTTTGACCACCCGACCTCCTCCACCAAATTTGGAAATTTTAACCATTACTCAAAACAGTCCTTTTTTGACAAATCCACCCATTAAATTTATATAAATCTATCATTCGTTTAATGCACCCAGGCATGGAGGAACCAGGAGCGGGCGCAAAAATCGAGACTATAATATTTTTTTAATTAATTTATTACAGGTGGAACCATGATTGAGCTAAACTTCCAGGAGGTTGAAATTTTTGCAGTGTCTAAATTAGACAAATTTTATGTCGATCTTACACTTCTCAATGACACAAACTTGATGGTGCAATCAGTTTCCTAATCTGAGCAATAGATTTTCAGAGGACCCAGAGAAGGGGAATATTTGAGGAATCTAGGGAGAATCTAAAAGATTCCTTAAGCCACAGATTTTCATTTTCTTAGAATTTAGAAATTTGACAGTCAATTTTTCACTATTTGGCACCAAAAATCTGATGGTATGTTTAGATTTTCCATTTTCTCATTTCAATTTTCGGCTACTCTTCAAAGTGGACTGCAAGTGTCATCATTCATGTGTGAGGAGTCATTCCATGAGATTCAACGCCGCAGATTGATGGTACGACCAGCTTAAGTAGTTTGACATCCTTTTCTTGCAGATGGTCCCTAGATGTGAGGTATATGCAGTGCATTCATGTACTTCTTTTGCTATGCATTGTGCTGCACAGATCTTGTTTGATGTTTGATGTAGGATCTTGTTTCTTACTTGTCTCATGATTCCTGTTTGATGTGATGTGAAATCATTCATGAGATGTACTTGTTGTCATGATTCGTCATGTTTTGTTTGAGATCCCTTTGTCATCATGTTGATGGGATACTCATGTTGTCACCATGTATGTTTGCATTGAGATCCTTTTTATGCCATGTCGACAGGATTCTCATTGTCATCATGCATGAGTTTTATGTCACTAAGAGTTCCGCAACGGAACATCTCTTGGCACCATTCCTGCTTGAGGGAATTTTCCTTATATGATAGCGACATCACCTCTTATGTACATCATCACTATTGACAACACTTATGAAGTGGCCTACACCATCTTGACATCAGAGCCCACAGACGTAGTCCCTCCTAGACAAACTCCGTTATCAACGGCGTATGTTTTCATGTGTTGATGAATGTCATGTTCCTCTTATTTATACCATGCAAATGTATTTATTTATGTTCTTTAAAAAATGAAATTTAACACATCACGGAAGTAAAATGTCTTGGAAGGGTACTTTGTCACACCCAAACCCGAATCAAGTGGTATCAGAGTGGTCTTTGCGTGGATGTGAATTGCAAGTGTGAACAATGGAACGTGCAGCAACATAAGATGAAATAGTGATATACGAGACCATGCTAAAAAATTCCAAAAGGGTGGAAATAATGTATGAAGCTCTACAAAATGAGACAGAGGAAAAAGAGTGATTGCATCTTTAGTTGCAAGTCATGGAAGAGGCCTTGGAAGAACTGAAGCACAACAACCAAAGTATTCAAACAGATAACGTTGAATTGAATATGCTTCTACATGAAGAGAAAGAGGAGAAACATAGTTTTCTACGACAGCTACAAGCAAAGGATGAGGCCATGTAAAAGTTGCAGCATGACCCATGTGAGTTAAAATGTAATTATTAGGATTCATGTATGTTTCCTGATGATGATTTCACTGTTTTTGAAAATCATACCATAGGAGTTGGATCCAAACTATTGAAGAAAATGGGTTATGAAGGAGAAGGCTTGGGAATTAATGACCAAGGCATTGTCAACCCCATCATAGTAGAATAATTATCCCATCAGGCTGAACTTGGGTATGTCAGAAAGGAAGTTGGGGAATGCGCCGGACAGCTAGTGAAGCACAAACAACAAATAATGAGAAGCCATCATTAGTTCTTTCCAAATCGACAGAGGAGGTAAAAGATGTTGATTTCCTTTCGATTTCATCTTCACATACCATTATTTCTATTGGAGATGTGGAAATCCCAATTATAGGGACAAACATGAGGCTCCTTACAAGGATGAGGCATGAGGAGGAAGAAAATCTTGGTGTTAATAACCAAGGCATAACTCAACCATTCCAGGTTATGTAGAGACCTCAATTTGTGGACTTAAGATACATCGAGGGAGAATGCTCAAATGTGTCAGACTCTTTCGAGACATCGTCAAAATCGTCGAGGAAAGAGAATAATGGGAAAACATCCCCATCATCCCATGGTAGTGCCCATTGCAGGGAAAGAGCTGAGGCAAGCTCTCATCACCATAATTACACCAGAGATAGCAAGGAAAGGCATAACCACTCTCGATATTCGAATTTTCTTTTCGGCTATAATCATGTTGTTAATGATGAACATAAAACATGGCATCCAAAAACATGTACCTTTTGTGGATTACATAACCATACATTTTCCAAGTGTTGGAAAAGAATAGTAGTACACAAAAGTAGGAGGCGTGAAAGACCCTCTCAACAGCATGTTAAGAAAACCTGGAGGAAGAAGATTTATTGCAGTTATTGCGATAGAAGTGGCCATCAAGGAGCCACTTGTTGGAGGATCCATCCAGAGCAGCGCCTTAAAGACAAAGTGTTTGTGCATGAACTAGTTGCAACAATTGTTCGACAAGCAAAACCACCACAGGGGGATGACCCATTCACATTGATAAGTGAAAAATGGTTTCTAGATATGTTAGCTTGTCATGGTCATGCTTTTGTAAATAATTTGTTGCATTTTAAAATGTAAAAGTGATGATGTGTTTTCCATCACTTGTTAAGCAACAATGACATCTGGTCTTATTCTGAGTTGCGTGATAAACTGTGAAATTGATGTCGTGTTTCCATCACTTGTTAAAGAAACAATAGTGTTTGGCCTTATTGTTGTAAATCATGTGTTGTAGTGATGATGTGTTTTCCATCACTTGTTGAAGCAACAATGATATGTTGGCCTTGTTTTCATAGCTAGGGTATTGTGTCCATCTTGATGTAAAATTGACCACCGAGTATGTGTTATAAACTTGTGGCAAGTAAGGGTTGCTTGGGTCATTATTTGGTCATGTAAGTCAAGCATATAATTTGCAAAAAAATGTACTACAGGTTACAGAGACTGCAGGTGTTGGCTCATCGCTTAAGGCTTCAAAGAACAAAGATGAAGGGGATGAGAGCGAGGCCTTTGATGACATTTGTGATGTAGAAAAGGTACAAAGAAAATGTAGATTATTTTTCATGCTTTTGGAGGACCAAAAGCTCCTCAGTGGGGAGGATTGATCCAGGTAATTCCAGAGACACACATAGGACAAAGAGGGCTTGTGAAAGCTTGAAAATCAAAGTGATCAGAATGTTTTCGAGCCAGAAAAAAAGCATATATCTTGTCGTCCTGATCACATTGATGTGAATGGTTCATCAATCTGAGCTCGTATGAGGGAGAACGAGCCAATCAAAGTTTTGGTCAAAGTTGGGCTGCGGGTCAGGTTTAAGTGTCCTACAATTTTACCAACCCTAAGGCATGAAACCTAGCTCCTGAAAGTAGGCAAAATTGTTGCCTCTTTAATTTGTCTAATCACCCTTATGTTAGACAAAATTGAAAAAATGCCCTATTATTAAATATAAAATTAAAAATATATATATAATGTGGTGGCCTTGTCATGTGGAAAGAGTTATTTTTGCTGACAAAACTAACCTCCCTGGGAGTCTAAGACTCTCTACTGACAAACAAGACAATTAAGAGCAATCCTTCTCTAAACATGCATTATTCTATGAGAAACCAAGTGTTTTTCGATCCTACCTCAAGTCCAACGCTTGTTGTAGCAGTCTAGCTTCGTCGATCCAAATGAGCTCCTCCTTCACTTTGAAACCTGCATACACTAACAATCAAACGATTACATAACACCTGGATATTCCATAAAACAAAGCATATTCAACATATAGACCAAGGAGTATATGAAACAATCCATTAACAACAAATCATCGAGAAGAATGGACTTATTTGTATTAAGGAAACAAAAAAGAAACCATTACAACCTGAGCCTTGGTGTTGTGCAAGTTCCTCCCAGGGTCCAGCAAGAGTTTTCCTCTACTTTGACAAGCTCACCCACTTCCAAATGAAACAAGAAAGGATGGTAATCTCTCCTCACAAGCTTACAATGGAAGTCCTAATTCCAGCAGCATCTACCCTTTGGAATGTTCAGCTTTCAACCTCCCCTCCCTTGGCCCAATGCCTGTATTTATAGTGTTCTAGAGGAAGTTATTCAGTTCCAACATCAATGGGATACTCCCTCTTTTGGATGGGGTAGCTCCTCTCTTGATGGGATAAGTTCCTCTATCCTAGGGATGCATGAACCATCTGGAGGCGCTCAATACACGTCAAACACTCTTCTAGAAGGCTCTAGAAGTGACCACAAGTAACTTTTTTAAGATGAAACTCGCGCCTTTTGACCTTTAAAGGAGTACGCACCCATCCCTTGAGTTACAGAGCGTACAAGTACGCAGGTACAATGAGCTTGGGATGCGTACACGCAGGCAAGGTAGAGAGAACCTGCGTACCCAGAAATAAACATGATTTTAATGAATTTCTCTCTTTTTTGAAGTTTGACATGGAGAGCAGAGGTATAAGGCTTGACAAGGAGGATAATATGACTATTGATGGAGCCATATTAACTACAGATAGTCATGGTGACAAATTTCAGTGTAACAGATTGCCCCATAAAGTGCAAAGCCTGTAATAGATAATGGTTTTATATCATCTAGGAAGGGTGAAGTACTTTATCATTTCAAGGATTATCTCGTGGAGAGCTTGGTTAGAACCTGCAATTTTCAACACAAAATACATGTATAAGATTATATCATCACTGAGGTAGGCATTCCCATACTCAGATCAATACTTTAACTAACAGACTAACTATTCTGATACAGGAATGATTTCATAATACATCATAATCATAGACTCGTGTAGACACAGTATGGACGCAGCCATCTGTTTATAATTGGTCTACAACATAATGAATACAAAACTCCTCGCAGCCTGGATGGTGGAAACTAGATCCAGGGTCTTCATTTCTGCTCCCCGAATTGGTACGATTCTAGCCATGTGAATAAATGAGTCGATGTCGAACATGGTAGAAACCACTTGATTACCAGTCAATGATGTAAATTGTTAACAAGCGTGAGATAAACCACCAGTAATGTCAATGGCTCTCAAAGTACTCAGTACAATCCATGAGATGTGATTAGATGTGTTGATGTCGAACATGTCACGGAATCCTTCAATTGAAGGTCAATGATGCAACCTATCGTTGAAGACGAGAAACATGCCATTGAGGCATGCAGATACCAAGGTACTGGTGATCTCTAGATCATCTTTCTATATAAAGAGTCGAAGTCGATAGAAAGTGATCCGTTGTAGGCAAGCCCACAACATGAAATCATAGATCAAGTTTGAAGAAATTTAGTTGCAAGGACTGACTCAGGGATGGTCAGGATGGAATGACAGATATTTTTGCAGATGAATGGCTTATCCGCACTGACCTCTTGAACACATAACGACACAACAGATGGTTTGGTGACGATTGGCCCAAATTTAATACCCAGAAACCCACTGAAGACTTTCAATATGGTTTGAGAGGCAAAGGATTTCCCAACCCAGGTGGATGAAAGTGTCGTGTTCAAGAGTGGTTACAAAGTATGACAAACAGGCTCATTTTTCTCTCCTTTTCCCCACCATTTCTGGCAAGTACCTCTTTATTTTATACAAGCTTGAGGAGGATAACATGTGCTTGATTATAAGCTCACCCTTCGGATGAGTCCAACTTAGTTTAAATTCGAACCCTAAGAAGGAGTGGTCCGTTCTTGTTTGTAATTGAACAGGTCCTTTACTATCGAAATTTAATGAGTCCAGTATAGGAGAAACTCGGTGATTTTCATTTTTAGAGAGTCTGAAAAAACTTAAGAAGACTCCAGGGTTGAATTTTTCGTAAATTTGTGTCTCCCAAGCCCGAAAAGGTATAAAATAATACTTGGGAGAACCGCTTGATCTTTTATGACCAAGGAGTACTTTTCGTAACTAGTGTCTCTAATCCGAAAAAGTAAAAAAGCGACCAAGAACATGTCGTTTCATGACCAATATCAAATTTGAAACAACAAAAACCCGACAATCTTTTCATGCTTTTACGATCAGAAAAGGGCTATAAGAGGACCATTTTTTTAGTTCCTCTTTAACGAGCTTGAAAAGAAAAACTCGGCAATCTTTTCATGTTTTAGGGGTTAGAAAAGAGCTTAAAGGTGACTCTAATGGTTTTTCGTTGAAAATGATTGATTTCATCTGAAAATCCGTTATCCTAAACAAAAACTCAAACATTACTCATACCTGTTTAATAATAGGTAAAAATGTCGCAAAAACACCTTTTTAAAGTGAAACATAAACAAATTTAGAATTTATTTACCCAAAAAACTTATAAAAAGGACTTTTTACCATTCATTTTTACCATTTGAGATTTGGTTGAGAAAAAAGGGCTTTTGACTAGAAACTTCCCGTGAAGATTGCAGAAAATCTGTCTATCAAAATCGAATGCTCTCTCCTCCAGGTAATCCACATCATCCAACTCTTCATTTTTATCCGTTTGAAATCGTTTTTTTAGGGTTTAAATTTTATTTTTAGGTTTAAAAACCCACGCGCGGGGGCCCGCAGGTTTACCACAGGGGACCTGCATACCCCGGCTTTTTTGCAATGGGCAAAAATTCAGGGGTACGCACCTGCCGTGAAGGCAAGGTGCAGACCCCACACACTGTCCCTAACAAGGGGGTGCGTACCCCGTGCATAGGTTTATAAAACCTAACTAACTCAAAAAATACCCAATGAAATCAATTTTACATATTCTAATTCACCTTTTTTACTTGATTGTAGGATATACATCATGCTTGATTGGAGAGAATGGGAGCACGAGGATGTGGACCATTCCGCGATGAATCATCAACCTTCGATCGATGCATTGAAGGCATGTGGATTGTACAAGTTCTAGGCCATACTTGGCATGAGGGCCGAGGTGGACTTTTTGCAATGGTTGGTTGATAGATGCAGTATACAGGACCAATGCTTCTTTATTGGTGGACACCAGCTCGAAATCGAGCCATTTGATATATACTTCTTGACAGGTTTGCCCAGGAGGGGTGAACACTTGACTCTATTTGGGTCCAGGGCAAGTGGCCAGCCTGTCGAGAGCCTCCGCCTAGAGTTCTGCAATGTCCAGAACCGGGACAAAGGGATAGATATCAAAACCATATCCCTTCCTGAACTCATGGTTATTGCATTCACAGTTACCAGACTTTGCGATAATGCAGTGCTACACATTCCCACCAGATCCTAGATGCGGATGGCAGTTAATTGCTTTCGAGGCACCATTTTCAACTGGTGAGTGCTGTGTTGGCCAATGTGAAGGGCCAACTGACCAGGGCCAAAAACGGACAGCTAAAGACCTTTTGGTTATGGGGCTATAGTTGTGAGTTTTGGCCTGGAGAGGGTTCTGATGCTGATCCCACAACACCTTACTGTTCGAGCTGGGCTTCCTCGAGAGCCGAAACTGATGCGATGGGTTGCAATTATGGCCCGTCATCCTGATGAGGGGACCGAGGTCGTTCAGTTCAAACCTGAGTATTTCCAATGGTTGGAAAACCAGGACTTTCCTTATGCTGGGGATAATTTTCGTGGAGACCCAGACATGGCTCTTCCGCCAGGAGAGCAATGGGATGATGCAGGTAAAATCATTTTCAACATTTTCCCTAATTTAATTTTTTGTTGTTTTTATATCGTCCCAAAATTGATAGTAAAAGTTTCAAATGCAGATGTGGGCCCATGGCGACTAGCCGCTCTCAGGCCTTACGCGAGGAAACAACCAGTTGCACCGGCTCCAGTCCTACAGGACAAATCAACAGAGACCTTAGCCAAGTTTCAGAGCCATTTAGAGCGCCTGACAGGGGACATGCCCGAGACCAGTATAGATGACATCCCTCGTTCACTTCAGCACTATGTGATTGGAGCCCCAGGACCTTTTAGGAGGTTGCTTTGTAAGGTGGCTCGTGCAGTGGTTTCGTATTGAGATCATCACCAGTGATGGGATGATCACCTATTGTAGTCACATATGACATTTTTTATTTTTGTACTTATCATTTTTTCCGATCATAAGGTGTTTTTCAACCTATGATCGAGGACGATGTATTATTTTGACACACTCCTATATATATGATATCATTATTACCATCTTATCTTGTTAAACATGTTATGGAATGTTTTTAAAATTTACCTGTATGATTATTGCACATGTCTACTTAACATTCGAGAAGAAATTGCATCTGCTAATGTATTTAAAGATCTTGGAATATGCTGATATTCAATATAGTCAAATTCACGTTCCAAGAGACGCACTCTCAAAAATAATCTTAATAAAACTAGATTTCTAATGGCGTATACTCTATTAAGCTGTAATACAATGAGTTCAGAATCTAACCTCACTATCAAACTCCGAATCCCAAATGAAATAGTTTCAGATAAAAACTCAATAACTGCACTATACTCTGCAATGTTATTTGTTGTTTGACCGAGGCTTACCCCATGCATAGATACCAACTCGTCAGAGGGCGAATAGATAACCTAAGCTGCGGAAGAAATATTCTGTGTACTACGACAAGCACCATCAGCGAAACCAATGTATGTTTGGAGAGGCATCAACATATGTGACATCAAACGTAAGATAAGCAGGAATAAAGACGAAAAACTCACTCTCTAAGCTAAGCACACTTTTTAATCTAAAACACGCCAGCTAGAAGGAAAACTAACCTAACTAAAAAATCTCCACACTCGTTTTAAGCATAATATCTCTTCAGGTAAAGACCATTTATGGGTTTACCTAAAGAGACCCCATCAAAGTCTACCAATTCATAGGCCTCTTTCGCTAGCTTTCGCTTGACAACATAGGGACCATGCCACATAGGCATGAATTTTCCAGCGCCTAATTTATCATTTTCTTGATCATACAATAAGACTAGATCCCCTTCCGAAAAATTTCGAGGGGTCACATTTCGATCATACTGAGCTTTAATACATTTTGAATGAGATTCGATCGCTAATGTAGCATTGCGACGATTCTCATCTAGCTGAGCCAAGTATAAAAAACGTATTTCCTCTTCAGAAGTGGCTGGAAGTAACTCGATGGCCATTCGCAATGACGGGATTTCGCACTCAATAGGTAACACAACTTCCAAACCATAAACTAGTTGGAAAGGAGTGAACCCTGTTGATGTTTTAACTGAGGTTTGATACGCCCATAGTGCTGAAAATAGCATGTTGTGCCAATTTGACTGATGAATCCTAATGATTCGTTGGATCATGATGACTAGAAATTTGTTGATTGCTTCAACCAGGCCATTATCTTGTGGATAATAAGGAGTTGAATTGTCATGACGCAACCCAAGCTGGCCTGTAAGTTCAGTCATCATAACTTTTCGAAAATGACACCCATGATTAGTGATAATCGCTTGTGGAACACCAAACCTAGTTGATATGATTGAATACGAAAATTGCAGCTGTTTTGCCGCCTGCCTCAAATGTAGGCATCGCCTCGGCCCACTTGGTAAAATAATCTACCGCAAGGATAATATATGCATGCCCCCCAGCCGAGTGAGGATTACATGTAATAAAATCAATACCCCATTTGGAAAAAGGACCAACGACAATTATAGGGTGAAGAAGAGCAGGTGGAGCATGCATCTTTCGATAAAAAATTTGGCAGTTGTGGCATTTTCAGACCGCAATAATACAATATTTAAACATAGACGGCCAGAAATAGCCAGCGCGCAATATATTTTGGGCAGTGGCATACCCAGACATATGACCGCCACATGCTCCAGAGTGACAGTCATTAAGGACCATTTCAGCTTCCTCGTGAGTCAAACAACGTCGAAAAATAGAGTCTGCCCCATGACGATAAAGAGTATCTCCAATAATTTTTAATTGTTGGGACTAGAATCATATTTTTCGACGGTACGATCATGAAATATATGGCTGAAAGGTTTGGGTTTGGAGATAAATGATGATATCCCCGTACCACGGATCTAAATTGCTGATTAGAAACAAGGATTCATTCGCAATGGGCTCCTCCACCATAGTTTCTGTATCAGCACGCGGGAAGTCACACATTAATTCCGCAAAAACTAAAGATTTCTTGGACATAGAATTTTCAAACTCCAAGTCGAACTCCTGCAGGATAACAATCCATTTGGAGTACTTTTCCCCCAGCAATTGCTTGGTCAAAATATAGATCATAGGGTTGCAATCGGAAATAACTGTAGTCTTACGTAGTAAAATGTAATGACGAAAACGTTGGACAACTTGAACAGCTGCCAATGCCAATTTCTCCACATGTGAGTATTTTAGGTTAGTTGGATTTAACGTGTGACTAAGGTAATATATCACATGTTCAGTACCGAATTCATCTTCCTGACCTAACACCATTCCGATGGTGGAATAGGAAGTGCCGAGATACAAGAAGTAGTCCTGGTTGTATTTGGGAGGATGCAACAGCGGTGCATGGGTCAACGTGTGTTTTAGCGCATCAAAAGATGTCTCAGCTATCTCGTCCCAAAAGAATGAAGTAACTTGTTTCAACAACCGGGTAAAACCCTTTGTGATCTCGGCGTAGTTAGGGATGAATCGACGTAAAAAGTTTGCTTTCCCTTGCAAACTTTAGAGTTGGCGAAGACTCGAAGGAGGAGGAAATCTGATAATGGCTTCAACCTTCGAGGGATCGACGCGAATGCCGGCTTTCAAAACAACAAACCCTAGTAACTGACCCGTTTCAATATAGAACACACACTTGTGGGGATTCAACCTAATCCGATAATGCCTACATCTCATAAATATTGCTCTTAGATGGACGAGATGATCAGCTTGATGTAATGAATGAGTAGGCAAGTCATCGAGATAGGGTTGCACAATGTGCTTAATATCATGAAAAGCATAAGACATGGCCCGTTGAAAAGTTGCCCCGACGTTCTTGAGCCCAAAAGGTAATTTTCAATAAGAAAATGTCCCCCATGGACAAATGAATGCCGTTTTTGGTTGATCAGTAGGTAGAATATTGATTTTATTTTATCTGGAAAAGCCATCCATAGAGGAGAAAATTTCGCTGCCGACACAATCGTCAATGATTTGATCGATATAGGGAGTAGGGTAATTGTCCTTTGGACATGCTCGATTAATGTCCCTATAGTCAATACATATTCTTATTGTCCCTTGATTTTTGTTAACAAGAACAATATTCGATACACAATCCGTTAACGGGATTAGATAAATGAAACCTGCTTTGAGTAATTTTTCAACTTCTGCTTTAATCGCAGCAGCTTTTCTTGGGTGAATCTGACGCAAACATTGTTGGACGGGTTTAGCGTTCAGGTAAGTTTTGATTTCATGAATTACAATTGCTGGGTCAATTCCTAGCATTTCCTCATATGACCAGGCAAACACATCGCAAAATTCTTGAAATAGGGCCTTATATGTTTGAATTTCATCTTTCGTACATGAGGCACCTATATGAACATTTTCAACAATTCCATGCTTAACTGAAATGTCAAGGGGAATAGTTCGAGAAATATTTCCCAAGTTTAACTCAGAATCGGGATGTTTCATTGGATTCTGAGCGTCCTTAACATATTCAGTCGTAAAGATTGATGAAAAAACATTTTCAAAACGATCACTCTCGGGTAAAAATGAAGATCTGTGATGAAGATCTTCCCATCGTAACTCATCGACGCATAGGATTTAACGAATTTGCTCATCCGTTTGAACAAGTTTAGAAAATGTTTTTAAATCCGCGTTTGATGTCGAAAGTGATTCCTCATGGACCACATTCATTAAGTTGATTTGGGTTGATGTTGTGTTGGAAAACGACTGCACGGTCTGATACGCAAGTTCATACGGACTCAAAGGCATAAGAGTACCAAATGATTCTATCTCAGATTCAAAAGGTATGATCCAAGGATCATCATTAACAATGGTTTCTGATGAAATCATATGAATGGTTGCAGTAGAAGACGATGCATTGATAGGAGGAAAAGGAAAAGTGCCCAGTAAACCAGAATCTTTAACTAGCCCTACTCCAACATCCTTATAAGGGATCGTCGCTTTACCAACATGCTGAATGCTCTCAGCAGAGGCTGGGTCGGATGAAAAGTATGACAACTGGTCTAAGGTTACGATCTTTCCATTATGAGGGAACTTTATAAGCTGAAAGACCGATGAAACAACAATTGTCATAGTGTAAGACCAACTACGACCCAAGAGAAGGTTGTAATCTAGAGGGGCATCCACCACCTCCACATCTAGATTAATGGTTTTACCTTCAACCCCTATAGGTAGATCCTGCAAAATGCTGAAAGGATGAAACCCACAGCCATCAAAGGCCTTTAGAATCATCGGTGATTGATTTAGTGAAGGAGAACCAAGCGATCTCCAACATTGGATCAACATAATACACGTGGAAGCTCCCTCATCAATCACAGTCCTATGAATAGGTTTGTTTTTGACTATCACTAGCATCTGGACAACCATCTTATGAGGTAAGCACGGTGTACTATTTTCTAGATCAAAGATTATAAGATTCGGGTCCTGAACGTCAAAAGCTCCTATAGCCGACAAAAGTAACTTGCATTGTGATGGACAGGATTGCAGCACTTCCAAAGCCAACATTGCTGAGAGTGAAACAGCTAAATCCTCAACAATGTTATAGTTCTGAGATTCTCTCGCATGTGGATTGAAAGCAGAATTTCAAAGTATACCCTTGGTAGGCAGTTTGATTACTAAGTCTGGATTAGGTTTCTCGATCTGTAGTGGATCGGAACCAGGAGCTGAGGTTGATGGGTTCGAATGGGAAGATTCTGCTTCTTTACCATCAACATGACTTTTACTGCCATAATCTTGGGATCGAGTCACAATCCTGACATGGGACATCATCAATATGGGTTCTTCATTGGCACTGGAGGACGAACCTATCATCTTACTGTCTTGAGCTGGAAAAGGATCCTTCAAGACAGCAGGAGTTTGGGAACCTTTGACAATTTTCGCAACCTTTGCATGATGAGGGCAGTCTCTCGTAAAATGTTCTTT
>APFE031217961.1:0-10440 GCA_000404065.3 Pinus taeda
ATATTGCATCCTTTCTTAGTGTATAGGATGAGGCCTTGAAATTATGATTTCTTTATGTTATAGACATAGGCTTAAACAATATTCAAATATTGATTTCTTCAATTCAAATTCTGCCAAAAAATATCATAGATATGTTGCCAAATGGATTGAGATTTTTTAGCCTCTTTTGAGGTTTGGTAACAACTACATGATTTTTTTTTCTAAATTCGGCCTCAAATTTCCTTCACAAAATTCTATTATATGATCATTCTTCCTTTGGTGTCCTTTGAAGTGACTTGTTCCTTCACAAACTTGACCAGCCTTTCCCCCAGCTTGCACTAGATTCCTTTGGTCCTTTTGATGCTATTACCAAAGTAGTTCAGATGTCACAAGAGCTTTAGATGCCATATAATTATAGGGATTGAGATACCACAAAAACTTGTATCAACATAGATAAATATACCATATCAAACTTGCACAAACTTGCATCATATATATTATAGAGACTTGTATTGTTATCACATAAACTCGAATCATATGTAGTCTTAGATCTTTGGGTATGATATATGCTTCAAATAGAATTTGGATGCTATCACAAAAAATATATTTGTTCTTTCCTTTCTACATAATATATTTTTTCTCTGACTTTTTATCCCTACTTAGAGTTTTTCTTGATAGTGCTCTAGCCAAGAAAAATGATTGTTACATACCATAACCTTAGACTTTTTCAAATATCTAGTTCATATCAACAAGTTCTATTACAAGTTTGGATCTTCAATTATATCTAGGGTTACCATAATATCTTCGTATGTCAAAGTTTTAGAGATCATATTTTTCACAGAATAATGACCTTTTTCTTCTGCTTAGATACTAGACTAAGAGTATATGTTGGACTGATCTATCAAATTTAGAATTTGAATCTCTGATAATGATATTCTTCAAATTCCAAAAAATGTGATCTTTAGGCTTCCTTCTTCTAACATTAGCTCTTATACCATGTTGAGAAATCAATATTCTTATTAGGGTTGATTTCTCTATCATGATAATTACTTGTGAATTTGTTGGCTTATTTATTAAATTTACATTTTCTTCTTTCTTTAGGAAATTACCAAAAGTACAAAAAATGAATATAGCAAGAGAGAAATAACACAAGGATATAGGCTCAAATCTAGGGAAAAACCCCACAAGGGGGAAAACCCAACCAACTTCTCTTCTTATATAATAAGATCAAAGTGAGAAATCCAAAACCAAAGACTAATACAAAAATCCAACCTACAAGATGCTAAGCCAAGCCCTCAAAATTCATCATCTTAGTCTTAGGAAATAACATCAATCTCAGTCATAGTAACTTCCGTCAATATTAGCTCATATGCCATAGGGAACCCACTCTTTTCTCAGATCATCTACCACAAAGAACTCATATTTCTCTCATAAAGTTTACTGCATAGATCTCAGCTTTTTCTCAGAAATTCTACCATAGAAAGCTCACAATTCTCTTAGAAATTTTTACAATATAAGAATTTCATTTCTTCAGACCAAGAACCCATGAAAATCACATGTATTCACCATAAATTACCCTTTTAATTTCACATGTCTTAACCTCATAGCTTGTCACAAAAAACACTAAAATTACTTGTCATTTGGTGGAGGATGTATGCCAATGTATAGTTGTTTTCATAAATGAAGAGATACATATTTTAAGTGCACCGAATTATTATCCATGAAGGCTGACTTGGTTTCTTGAGGTGAATTGCCCAAATTACATTTTTGAAAAATTCTTTTTCTTTTTTCTTTCCAAAAATTCCAAATAGGACTTTGACTGAATTACTTAATAAATCCTAGAAGAATGAAGAACATTCTTGAATAATAATAATAATAATAATGTTTTCTTCTTTCTTCTTTTTACATAAAATACACAATGATAATTATGAAGATCAAACCTCGTTACACTTTTCAACAAATTTTATCGTCGTGATAAAAAAATAAAATTGCAAACTTAGGGATCCCATCGCATAGAAAATTATATGGAGGCCTTGGTTGCAACATAAATATTTTTTGATTTTGAATTCATGGACTATAAATCTGCTCAACTATTAGAAATATTGTTGGTCAAAATTGTCAGTGTGTCGCTCAAAACACTAAATTCATTGACCAACTAGGGAAAATCCTATGGTGTGCTGGAAAGAAAATTGATTTTACAGATCAAAGAAAATTCGATTCTTTCCCAATGAAATATGCTACAAAACATAGTCATGAGGAGTTGCACACAAATTAGAACATTGGCCAACTAGGCTAAATGGAATTGAGTAAATCAAAAATTAAGTCGGCTTGGTTTTCAATTGATTACGATGTTGACTTAACAATCAAATATATCAATTTTGATAATTATTATGCTCACCTAAAAAGTTTTCATACTTTTTAAATCATCTTCATCACCTCTTGTTAGATGAAGGAAATATTCATATTGCCCAGTCCAAAGGAGAAAAAGACTACAAATTACAATACTTGTTAACATGTTTTTCTTGTCAGCAAATTGTGCTACTATGTTACTGATGATAACATATTTTAGTATTAACTCATCCACATCCCATGTTAGCAACAACCATGTCGTAAAATGTAATAAATACTTGCTTGCAAGTAAACCATGTGCACATTGCTTGATAAATCTACAATAGTCATTGGACAAAGTTGAAATAAGACTAATTTCAACTGACCATCCATATTGAATAAGTATCGAACAAAGTTAAGGATGAGGGAAAGGAGGAAAAGACATGTGAATTGACTTGCTAGAACTAAAGAAATTAATGAATTGTTGAAAAATGAATCATCAAATGGCATAGTTGACTAGAGGATCCTTTTGACTGAGCATGTAATCGACTAGTGGACTAACACAAAGATCATTGTGATATGATAGTTAGGTATGATATTGATTTAATAATTGTTATAATAGTTACAACAATTCTAGAGTGTGTAGTTGAGGAGCGTCCTCGCGATACTAACATTGAATTGAAAAAAATATTTGTGCCCTCAATATAAAGTGAAGTTCATTTTCAATCTGCACTAAACTTCATCATTTTCAGTCTACAATATTCAATGGATACTTCACGACTATTCCATATGCTTCCAACTGATTAGAGAAGATAGATGATGGAAGACATGATTAAAAAAGCTAAGCAAAAAACTGGTAGAAGTGTAGAGTTTGGTCGAATTGTTTGCCTCAGTCAACTTGGTTGACTTAAATATGATTGATATTACCTATAGAACTATTATTAACTTGTTAGTCAACATTTAAAGTCTAGAGTTAATTTTTACAAATAAAAGATAAATATATTACATGTAATAGATTCATGCTCAGAAAGTGACTTACATGAAGAGTGTCTATCGAGTCTAAAGTAGTTAATTAGTTTCCAACTCAGTCGTTTAGTCATATTATAAGACAAAATATTTGTAGTTTAAATTAGTTTCCAGTTGATGAGATTGACTTCTTGTTGACACTCATAGATATTAAGTCGATAGTTATTGTAAGAAGCCTAATGCTAGAAAAAATATTTTTGTAGTAGTCAAGTGAAATGTGTCCTTCATGCAATATATCAAATACAAACCCCATAAACCCCATATATCTCTAGAAAAAGGTGGCAGCAATAGAAGAAGTGATAATATAATATAGGGCACAACCATAATAGAAAAAACATACAACAATAGTAGAGAAATAGACAAAGTTGATGGAGCATCTAAGATAAGAAATAAAAACTCTTTGAAAAAAACATGTGCAACGAATGAGGAATGAATAAAGAAATGAAGAATGAGATCAAAAAATTTGAACACACACACAAAGAATTGAATCGACAAGGTGACAATAAAAACCCCACAATATGAGAGTAGTGGAAAAATTCTTTGGATTGTGACCTCAGAAGCTAGAAAGTGGATAAATAGTAGGTTGGCTAAGGAATCAACTCCACCATAAGGAATATGCAGGTGGGATATGAGTATAGAATGACCCGGTAATGCTATGTAGACATGATGGTGTAGCAAGATAGTCAAAGAGGGCCTTGTTGGGTGAGTAGAAAAAGGGCATTGGGGAGACTCATACTCTGCACTAGCAACTACGAAATTGAAGGTGAAGGTTGAAAGGTAGATAGATCATACTAGTATTGCTGCAAACTTGCTCAGGACGAAAAGGATTTGAGGGTGGGGGAGATGTTGAGGGGTCTTTTAGGCCTATGGAATATTCATCATACAATTAGATAGTAAATACATATCCTATGTAATATTCATAATAAACTTAGATAGTAAATACATGGATATGTATGTAAATAAATGATAACTGCACTTAACAAATGATTAATTGAAGCAAGTACAATTGCTCCAACCATTCCCCTAATGTATAAATGCACATGAAAACTTAATGCAAATACAGTTGGAATTCATTCCCAATACTTTTTCTCATGTGGGTATGTGTGTGGTCTTGTTGGCGTAGATGATGTAGTTGCTTCTTGTTTGTATGTGAAGGCTTTGTTTTCAATAGTGGATAATGATACTTGAGCTCACATCATTTTTTACCATCAACATCTCTGCTTGGATTTTGTGAGAGTTATCGTTGTCATTTGTGGAAGGTTCAATGTAATGATTTACAATAGGATATTCATAGTGTCTTCATGGATGGATGGATAGTAGGAGATCGATCTATGTGATATCAATAGAAGGCATAAGATCCATGTGATATCAATAGAGGGCATAAGAAAATAAAGCATGACAAAATTCTTTGATAATGAGAAAGTTAATATGAAATAACTGAAATATTGGTAGAAATAAAAATTAGGGTAGGGATATTAGGAAACTATGTAGAAACTCAATCATTATATGTAATGCCCCACTTAAATCTTATCCTGCAACTTTTGTTAATGCTTACATTATCTGAAAATATTGAGAAATATTGGTCTAATATAAAATACATGATTTCCATTATTCAAATTTCCCACTTACCTTCTCAAATTGAATATTAGGTAGGATATGGTCTCCTTCCATTATTTCAAATAATATATGTATTCATCTCACATTCCCCAATTTAGCCTCACATTTACTAGGGAGAAGACATGGTCCTCTCCATGTAATTACATCTCACATTCCCCAATGTACCCTCACGTTTACTTGGGAGAAGACATGGTCCTCTCCAACTCATTATCAATATATATATTCATTTAACATTCCCCAATGTACCCTCACATTTACCAGGGAGAAGACATGGTCCTCTCCATGTAATTACATCTCACATTCCCCAATGTACCCTCACATTTACTTGGGAGAAGACATGGTCCTCTCCAACTCATTATCAATATATATATTCATTTCACATTCCCAAATGTACTTTTCATATTTACTTGGGAGAAGACAAGGTCCTTTCCCATTAAATTCCCAATTTTATATTCATGTCACATTTCCAAATGTACTCCCAGCTTTACTTGGGAGAAGAGAAGTCAACTATAAGGATGGATGAGAAGTTAATGGCATTAATGAGAGGTGGTTGAGATGGAGAAGGGAAGGAGGGTATAAAAGGGAAGGGGGAAGGGAGAAAGGGGGATGTTGGGTCTTGCTTATGATTGTGGGTTTGGTTGTGATTGTTTGGACTTGTTGTGTTTTTGGAGACCTTAGGAACTTGTGGAGGTTTCTTGGGTTGTTGAGGGGAGGGAAGTATTGTTATCTTTGTCTTGATCATTCATCCTGGAGACACACACTACATCTGATTGGACTTAGGCTCAGGGGGCTAGGGAACCTGTGGAGGTTTCTTGGGCTATGGATTATTTCCTAGTTGGCTGGGAGGTAAATCCAGTTGGGTCCGTCAAGAGGAGCGTCCAACAGGAGCAACAGGACAAAGGTATCTCCATCAGCCACCAGTATAGGTATTTCCCCATAGACTACTCTTGTAAATTTTATCAGAATGAAATATTCACCTTAATTTATGCTGATTAGAATGAAATGATAAAATTGTATTTGTTTAGAAGCCGTGTAAGTAAGTAAGTTATCGCCTCTGATCGCATTTAATTTCAGAAGAAAGTAGATCTGCTAGCAGACCCTAGGGTAGGTCTCTTACACATGGTATCAGAGCCAAGTTCAAAATCTGGACCTTCAAACCCATAATAGATTGGTCTCCGTCATATATACCATATGAATATTGTAGCACTACACTATAGCCTATTGGTAGCTTCCCCCAAGCCTAGCGGACTCACCATACTGTGATGCACTAGCACTAAAACCGTACTCCAAAAGAGCCCTCGGGTTTCTCATAGGAGGTTCTCCATATCTATATGGTTCTCCATATCTAGACGGTAGTTTTGGTATTTGGGTTGACAGCTTTCAAGATATTACTGTTATCAGTAATTTGTTGAGGGGGTTCAGTGTTTCAAAGCACAAGGATACCTTTAGGCCGTATTTTCTCTTTGAACTCAACAATCAACCCTTGCATTTCCAAATATTTGACAGCTGCCTTAGCTACAACATTCTATGATGCCTTCTCATTGGTGAAACCAGGAAGGGATTTGTACTTTTCCCCATTGATTATTACAGTGCACTTGAATTGCGAAAGATGGTCGTGGCCCTCATTTACAACTTCATAGAGAGGCAATGGCAAAGAGTTCTTATGTGCATATTATTGCAATATATTCTTGAACATCTGCACATGAGACACCATTTCGAGAACTGAAATGAGACGAGAAACCCAAGAACAATAGCTCGCCTGCAAGACTAAATTCTCCCTAATTATTTCCCTAATTTCTGTGTAGATAGCCCTATTTGTTGCCGAGCATGCATGCCCTCTCAGATAACGTTCCATAATTATCTTGATCTTAAGTTGATATCATAGTGACTGGATTGCTTGAACAGTGCAGTCAACTCAGTTCCGGTTTGTGTCCTCGAACACTTGTTGAATAAAATATCACCTTTTCATCTCAGAATAAAGACATTACATTTCCTGGAAAACTGAAGTATAGGAAATGTAATTCCAACTATGTTCTTAAGACCACAACAGAATTTCAAGTGAATGTAGTTAGTTAGATGTAAATATACATAAATAATAAAGTTTGTATGCTTTTTATGACAGTCACAGCGTCGAAAAAAAAAGTGGGTCTGTAACTCCAACTGTACAGTCCCTTCTATAGTGACTAGCACATATCACATTTTCCTTTGACTTCAAAGTTGCTTCAACACAATTTGCATCGCCTTTACATTGTTCACCAGGATAATGAAAACATTCATCAATCATTTCGTCAAAAGAATGGACAGAAAGCTTATTGTTTTCAAAGTCTTTCACTTTAGACAGTTCACAAAAAATTAATCAAGCTCGTCTCTTTAAACAATTTAGTTTCATTTTCATCCACAGGTTGATATGCCACTAGACCAGTAGCCAGATGGGAATTATCTCGGCCAAAAAAATCAATACACATAGGTGCATCTAGGCATCACTCTAGCCTTTTCCCAGATCCATGCAGTAGAGCAATTTGTCCTAATTCCAATTTTATATTTTGATCTGTCTCCAAAGGTACAGATCAAGACTCTTTTGAGCAATATTTGTTCTTAAATTCAGTGGAACCTACCAAAATCCATCAACTCTGCATCATATTTCTATTCAAGGATAATCTACCAGTATCGAGGTATCCCTTGTAAGGCCCTACATGGGGAAGATACCAATGAAAAGGAGTAATAATGCCACTTTGCACTGTTTATGTTTTAGAATGTTGTAAAGATGAACTTTGCAACCCAGCAGCCATCTGAAATGGGCATTGTGCTATCAAGGTATCCACAGTTTCTACAGATAGAATTCCCAGACATTTAGAAAACTCTTCAGGTTGCTAGAATTGAAGATTGAGGACTGGAAAAAATGAATTGGTTGTTGCTTTCACTAGACCTTCTGAATCGGCTTCACAAGGTTCACTGCTCCAAACTTCCTAAAAACATAAGAGGAGGGGAGCAAGAAAGAGAAAAAAAATACTATTAGATATTTTAAGATTTCTCCTTAGCTGTCAGTGACCAAAGGAAAAAGAGTTGAAGGATAAACTTGCAGATGAGAACAAAGTGTTGCTTGCTAACCATACTAGTCAGGTGGAAATCTAAAAAAAGTAGAAATTCGGAAGCAGAGTATAAATTCAACTTACCTTTCTTTGTGAGGATTCTTGTCCCTCTACTTTCCCTTGATTCGTTGTGTCCTCAATATTAGCACCAAGTTCTTTAGAAGCAGACCCAAAATCACGCCCACCAGGTGATTAGCCTGGACGATTCTCCCTATGGCTTTGTCTCAATGAAGGATAAACAATGTCTCTTCTCTTCCCTTGATGAGCCACATTTTTACCAACACTTTCTTCTTGAATTTTTTTGAAAACCTCAAGAGATGAAGAAATTATTTCTGCCTTGTGGGGTGAACTTGTCATTCATCTCACCTGCAACAAACACCTTGTTTAGCATAGTTGTTTCCAAAGAATGATGATTATTTTGTATACAACTAAGAGAGGTCTCTTGAATAGGTGTTCCTTCAGCTTCATCCAGGATCAATAATTGGTTTCCACACCCCTCACATTTTACCGATGCATTATCAATAGAACCCTCCTCTTGTGCCTTACAAAAATCTTCAATATTACTAGATTTATGATCGAGCTGTTGTACACAACTTTCAGATCCTCCAATTATGTTGGCTGAACATACCGTAAAATCATCTTCCATTGAATCTTTTTTAGATACTTCTGAATTGTTAGAAGGTGCATCACTAATCTCAAATTCTTGCTTATCTTCAGTAACTCTTGAATTACCCTGCATAACTGAACTATTATCCTTGTTAATAACAAAAACAACAGTCCTCGCTAAAGGCATATTATCCTCAGTTATAGGCCTATCATCTGAATTTTGAGGCTTAAGTGGTTGACTATCTGTTCCCATGGTCTAAGATTGTTCCAGCTCATATTCATCCAGATTCCCCCATTTAATTTTTGGAACCTGGGTGAAGGGTGAACCTAAAATTGACTAATTTAAAACCTCTGATTTGTGGTTAACAATGGAGGAGCCTCCCTTATAACTGTTTGAAACATTAGAGTATTTAGGGTTTTTCCTTTAATAGAATCCATTTCCAGGTGTAATAATGAAGGGATAAGACTTTTGTAAATATTATTTCATATGCTTCACTATAAGTTTACTTACAATTTTAATTCTGTAGCATGTGCCAAACCTTTGTTCCTTTGGACTTCAATGTTGATTTTCTCCCCGTTCAATGAGTTTATAATCAAGAATGTTACAAATTTGAGGCCCCATTTCTTATCACACAGGCAGCCTCAAATACAAAACATAATTCTAAATCCCTGATTATTTTGATTGTTCTCATTAGAGATTCCACAGATTTTAACTTATTTAGAAAGTAAGTAGGCAAATATTATCATTTATGGCACTAACAAAAATGGGGTGCTTTAACAACTAGGGAGTGGGGGACATATTTTCTCTGAGAGGTCAGGCACAAGATGACCACAGATGTCTCCCCCACCCAATCTACATGCAGTAAGAGTACCTTGGTCCTCTGGGTGCAAAGGTTTCTCCCACCCTAAGTTATAAGAGCATCTCATAGCATAGATCCCTCTTTAACCCAGGATCTCTAAGTTGTGAAGACTTGCACGTGAGGTTCTCTGCCTTTTATATTCTCATGGTGCTTTATAAATCCAGGGTTGAGTGGCTCTATGCTAATTTGCTTTATTTCATTTCCTCTATTCTTTCTGGTTTGACTGCCATTTTTTGGTTAAAAAAAAAATAGTTATACAGATCTTATTATAACTCTAGTTCTGATCAAAAGTAAGCATGAGGCACAATCAAGAGCCATTGCTAGAACTCTGGGTTATTATTTGGAAGGTTGTGAAGGACACTTAATACCATGAATTAAGCAGCATACAAACTCTGAATGGTTGCTACCTAGAAATGGTTAAAACTATGCAAAGGTTACATTTCCGACTTTCCAATGCATAGTTCTGCCCATTTCTTGGCAGAATTTATTACAAATATGCATCGTGAATAATGTTTGTCAATCATGAACACCAGCCACTGTGCTATCTGAATTGTACAGTTGTATAATTGTATTGTATTAGCAAGGTCAATGTGATCAACTTTATGCAATTTTACATATGAGTCAATGACACTGCAAACAACATGTAATGGTTATTGTAGTGTACTTGTTCCAAGTTTTTGAGAATTTTTTTGATATTTTTTTTAGTAAAATTTGTTTCAAATTTTATTGGAATTACAAATTTGCACTGTAATATTTATACATTGTTCTAAGTTTTAAAGATTTTTTTTTGTATATTTGTTAGTAAAATTTATTTTAAAATTTGATGGAAATTTATTGGAATTACAAATTCCAGCTGTAATGTAATCCTTATACAATCTGAGTGTCTAATTTTTTTCCAAAAACTGAATCTATTTATGCATTTTATAAAATTCCAT
>APFE031217964.1:2537-19089 GCA_000404065.3 Pinus taeda
AACATAAAGATGATTTTTGTATAAATCTTTGTCCATATACTGCTGCATTCTTTGGAATTGTTGGTTTTGCAGGGCAAAGGAGTGAAAGGGATGTGAAGAAGGGTTTGGACCCTGGAGGAACTACCCGAACGTAGGACCTGAGGTACGTCCTTCTCACCTTAGAAATAGTTTTTTCTAGCATAATGGCTGTGTGTGTGCATGTTTCTTGATTTAGACAACTTTCAGTCTGCTAGGGTACCACCCAAAAGCCCTAGGGGATAAAATCCCTCAACAACTATGCGACTCCCCATTGTCATCCAACGATTCAACATCCAAATCAACAATCGTGGATGAATCTTTGTTTCTGATATCTTCAAGTGATTCATGGTATGGAGATATAATCATCTATCTCCAAACCCAAACATATAGGCCTAATACCTCTCGCTTAGAACAACGACATACTCGATACCAAGCAAAAGACTACATGATTGTCGGTGATACACTTTACCGTTGTGGTATGGATACGGTTATGCGAAGGTGCCTCACCTATGAGGATGTCGAAATGTCCTGAATGATTGTCATTCAGGCACGTGTGGGGGGCATCAATCTGGTTATGCTACAACACAAAAGATCTTGAGGGCAGGCTACTTTTGGCCAACAATGTTCGAAGATTGCATAACTACAGTCAGAAGTTTCCATGCTTGTCAAATCTTCAACCACAAAACCAGAATACCACCCGCACCTCTGCATCCAGTAGTTCTTGTTGGGCCATTTGCAAAATGGGGCATAGGTTTCATGACATGTAACCCTACCTCGGCCAAGGAGCATGGGTATATCATAGTCGCAGTTGACTGTTTTACGAAATGGGCCGAGGCGATGCCTACAATAAACAACAATGGCGAAATGGCTGCTCTTTTCTTTTTCAATCATGTAGTCTCCAGATTCAGTGTTCCACAAGCCATAGTCATAAATCATGGATCATATTTCCATAATCACATGATGGTTGAATTGGCTGCCAAATTAAGACTGTCCCATGACAGCTTTACTTCGTATTATCTGCAAGCTAACGGGCAAGTTGAGGCGATCAACAAGGTCCTGAAGCGCATGCTATAAAGGATGATCAGAATCCATAAATAGAGTTGGCACCTAATCCTATACTCGGCCTTGTAGGCTTACCAGACATCGGTAAGAAATGCAACCAGATTTACACCCTTTCAGCTGGTGTATGGCCTAGAAGTGGTCTTACCAGTTCAGTGTGAAATTTCGTCTCTCAAGCTCACAATCGACCTTCTCCCTAGAACTTCAGAGGAAGAGGATCGTTTCTTGGAATTAATCTAATTGGATGAAACCTATCGTGATGCCACCTTGGCTAATGAAGCGCATAAGAAACAAGTCAAGGAACAATTTGACAAAAATGTCAAACCCCGTGTCTTCTCAGAAGGTGACCTAGTCTTGCTTTACGATCAGGAATCTGATAAATTGGGAGCAGGTAAGTTCCAGTCCTTGTGGATGGATCCCTATATTGTTAAGCATGTATTAGCAAAAGGAGCTTACGAGTTAGTAGATTATGATGGGATTCCACTATCGTAACCCCGAAATGGGTTGTACCTTAAGTGTTACTATGCTTGACTAAGCGTAGTAACCTCTTCATATGATTTTGTTACATTTTTGTTTTCATTAAGAGTGATAGTTTTGGTTTGGTAATCCACTTTTGCATTCATTGTAGATGTCAAACATATTGGAGCCATTCGTTGGATATGCCAACGGAGCGAGTCGTAGTACGCAGAATCTATGTTTTGCAGCCTGGGCCATCTTTGATCCAAGCGACGAGTTAGAGAGTTTCAGAGGGGTATGTATTGGTTGGTCAATGAACAACATCACTGAATACAGTGCGTTGATAGAGCTCCTCTCTGATGCCATCGCGCATGCCATATGCCGACTTGTTGTCATGCTAGACTTAAACTCGTCATTCTATAGCTCACCGACATCTATTCCGTTCGGAAGCCAGCTATCTATTGTATGTTCCTAAGGGTCAAGATTTTGGAAAGGCAGGTTGATTCAATTCAATATCAACACGTTTCTAGAAACTTAAACACATTAAGTGATTCATTAGCAAATTATGTTTTAGATAGACATTTGCAACATTTATAAAAGAAAAGCATTTCATCGATATTTGCATCAGGATTATATAACTTAACCAAAATAAAGCTCCGAAAATCAAAAATATATATAACTGTTTATAGTTTGTACATAGTGTTCTGTGTCCAGGACAAAATCAGTCATATGATGTAGGGGGGCACCCTAGACTAATGATGTTGGTGATAACAGGTCACCACCTGTGCAATCATGCGTAAGAGCCTAGTCCATCGGCTCGGCATGCCAGTGGTATGGCGCTGTAATCTCAGAGGTAACTTGTCGGTCCTCACATCCTGAATGCCAAGAGTGAGACCCTCGATCTAATCCTGCAATACTGCAAGGGTCTTGGCTATGTCCAGATCATGAAGGACAACCCTCCCTATAGCCTCTTCCGCTAGAACAACAGATGCTACTCTCAGGCGCACTGCTGGTCGCACTAGTCCGATATCTGCATGAACATGAGTTTTGATTTGTCTTGATAAACATTTAAAAAGTACAAGAACATTATAAAAACAATAAACAGAGATATGGTCAGAGATGTTTACCTATGACACCCCACTGCTCGCCAGCCGGCAACACCAAATCTGGGTCACCCTGAAAATCCATCCCAGCATATGGATACTTAGATTAAACCATCTGCTGATGGTTGAACCACTCGAAGAAGGAATCAAAGAATGAAACCTGCAATTGACCAGCATGTCTGCCCATAATGTCAACCCATCTCTGCATCCGTGGCTCAGCGGGTGGTGGCAGGCCAAGTGAAATGTACTGTGGCTGCATCAGTGGGATCTTCTCCAATAGAACCATAACCAAAGTTCTTAGATCTTCCATTTTTTACCTTGGTAAGCTGTTCTTTTATCACAGGGAGTACTGCATCACACCAGTTGAATACCTTTGATACAAGGCATTCCAGGGCATACTGCATATAGGACCTGCTGGCCAAGTGAAGGGCCACACTACTAGCCAATCTAGCAAAGGTAAATAAGATAGTCCTTAAGGACCAGTCAATCACATCTCTAATACTGATCTTGTCGTCCCTGCTCGGCTAAGATCCATCTCTAAAGTATCAGCAAATATAATCCCTCACGGATTCGCCCGCACGGGCGGAACCTGACAGTGAGAGAGGGGCACTGCGCCTCGATAAACCGGTCAAAATGTAGATGTCCTCAACAGTCAAAGGGATGGATTTGCCTCTAATCTAGAACACTTGGTTGGTAGGATCCCATGCATCGAGAAAATATTGCAACAAGTTGATTTGTTGCCTCATGCTAGATATGCGGAAGAACTTGAGTAAGCCACAGTTCCGCAATGCAGTTACCGTACCCAGATCATGTAAGGCAACCATGTCCTCTTCTTCATGCTCGCATTCATGCCATGTAACGACTATTTTTTCTTCGATGAATCTCTGAAAAACAAACAAGAGAAGAATTAGGATCTTGATTTGGCAAAAAATAGGCAAACTCTCCATGAAAAATCAGTGCAAGAACTTTCCTCCTTGCGCCCATCGCACTCTAGCTGTGTACTGGGTGGGATGCATACTGACTCGCCAATGGCCAGCCTAGTATGCATCGCACCTTTCAATGTATACTAGGTGTGATGGGGTCAGAATGAATTGTTCAAACCCTAGAGGCTTAGAAAAGTAGGAAAACATGCTTAGAATTCAGAAAGGAAAGAATGCAATTGAATAGCTCAGGTTTAGCTCCTACCTGGTCCAAACGATGCTGAAAATCATCCATAGAATCTCCCGGAATCAGCTGATGAAAATCGAGGGGGAAAAGCACCTCTAAAGCTCCAATAATCCCAAATTCAAATGAAATGGTAAAATGAGGGGTAAAAACCACTTTTAAGTTACTTTTCATGTAATTCGAGTAAAGTATTAGTTTTTAACTCATTTTTCAAGCATGTATTCTCATTTCTAATTAGTTTGATGGAGCAATTGAACAGGTAGTATGACCGTCAAGAGAACATAGTGTTAATGGTGAATCAAACATCTCTGACAATTATCACGAGTAGTTTTATGCAAAGTTCAAGTTCGTTAAAAAATAAGCCTAGCAATGAGCATATGTTTTGCCAGCGTTTAAGCTCATTACAAAACGAACCCACCTTTGGTAAATAACCATTGCGATCGCATAATTATCAGCTTTTGAGCCTTGGTCGTGTTCTTACCATCACCTCCACTCTTTTTTAGTAGATCATATGCCTCCATTTGATTGTTTACCCCTTTTGAGGAACAACTACAGTGAGTGAATCTGTTGGCCATATTCTTTACACTGCCATGATTGAAAAGTTCCAAGCCTCACTTGGAACCAGCTGCTACCTGAAAATATCACTTATTCCTCAAAGACGAGTCTCGTTTAAGCTCTTTTCATCTAAGGCATAAAATATGAAAAGATTTCTGAGAAATTGGCCTCTCCAGCTCGTTAAAGCAATCAGAAGTGCTATCCCTCCTCTAGATTTTAATCTTTTTGGACCTGAGGGATCATTACACAAAAAGATCGAGCGCTTGTCTTGTTTAGCTCATTAAAACTATCAAAAATTCATCCCTTTCATATTATTTTATACTTTTTTTGACTTTAGGGATTACATTACAAAAAAGGAATACTGGAGCTTCCTTTCCATCTCTTTTCAGACTCTCTAAAATTGAAAAGAACTGAGTTATCTTTGTCATTAAACTCGTTAAGACAATAGCGACAAACTTGTCGATGCAGACAAGAGCGAGTTTCATTGTCGCTAGGCTCGTTAAAACATAGGGACAAGTTTGCCTGAAGGGAAAATTATAGAACAAGCATATGTTATCCTCCTCAAGCTTGACAAAAATAAAGAGGTACTGGTCAGCAATGACTGGGGAAAATTTGGAAGAAAACTTGAAGAAACTTTATTGGTAGCAGGTTGCTCTTGAACATGACACTTTCACTCCGTCACCATGATTGAGTCGGGTTGGGTTATTCCGTTTATCGGTCATATTGCCATTGGTCCTCCGTACCATCCATTTTTGGGGTTAACGCTACCAATCCATTTCAGTGTTGCCGATATGTTCAAGAGAAGTCGCTTGGAGAATTCACCAACCCAGCTTATGTCTCATCTGCTGCAATACCTTCACGCTTCATTCTTTCATGACCGCCACCCTAAACCTTGTATCATCAGATCGTTTTCACCTCCATAAAATCATTTGCTCCGTTTCTTGTCATAGATGTGGGATTCATTAATGCCCTCCTACGACAGGTCACTTCTTGTCAACGTCAGCTCATTATCCAAGAAGTCGACTTAGGAACAACCCTTTCAGTACTTTGAAGCTTGAATGCCTCAATAGCAAGTTTCTCACTTCTGGCGACATGTTTACATCAATGGCATTCGACCAAAAGATTTTTCGTAGTGTTCGACATCGACTCATGTATTCACACCACGTAAAATGTACTGAAGTACCTTGAGGGTCATCATCATTATCGGTGATTCCTCTCACGCCTGTTAACAACTTACATCATTGGTTGGTAATTAGGCGATGTCTTTCCATGTTAGACATCGGAACATCTTTTCACATGGATCAACTTGTACTTCGGGCAAAGATTGAACGAGTTTTGAAGACCCCAGATCTAGTTTCATCCATTCAGGTTGTGATATATTTAGGAAAATAAAGACATCAAATGTACGTCATTGCTGCACAGGTAATCAACCAAGCCAAAGGATGATGGCTCTACCAGAATCATCAGTCTACCATACAGACAGTTGTCTGTCCTATGTACATGAAAATGAATTTATGAATCTGAGCATGGGAATGCCCGCCTTAGCTAGATCATGAAAATATTATGAAGATAATGTATTGTATTGTATCTTATTACATGTCACCTTCCATTTCGAAAGACCTCAGATCCTCATGATAAAGCATTTCACCCAACATCAATGATTTATGACCTCATGCTTTAGGGAGCAACTATTATAGACATATTTGGGCACTGCAACCCCAATCACATATGTCCATAAAACTAAGGGCTTCTAAGTCCCTAAAGGTGTTGTTTCATACCCTAAAGAAGCAAGGTTAGCTGATTACATCATCTCCCAGAAGTTCTCCATGAAAAACTACTTAGAACTGGTCAAAACTAGACCATATAGACTGCTCAGTGCTAAGGGTGCAATGCATCTCACCTGCCACATGCAAAAAGTGAGATGCATACTAGAAATCGCTTCTGTAGGGTGTGATGAGCAAGAGCAGACAAATGGCATAGGCAGTTGGCTAGGTGGAAACCCAGAGAATCTTCTAGAAACTGCCCATTTAACACTTGCCTCTTTGAATTCACCCAGGGATGAGTAAGAGATCATGAAATCTCCAAGTGGAACTAAGAAATATCAGAGAGAGGACACTAATCAAAACCCCATAAGTTGACTCACCCACCTGTGAACATCTATATATGGATTCCTCATCCTAGAGATCCAGAGGCTGGAATTTTGTATTTTGTAAGGAAGTGTTGTTGGTTTCTTTGTGCAACACTGTATTTTTGGGTGATCTAAGCTTTTCATGAGGTGAAGAGGGCTTTCATGCTGGGAGGATGGCACTGGGTTAGATCACTGGGTTGTAATCCTCTCTTCTAATATTTCTATCAATAAAGCTATTTTAGTTTTCCTCCATATTCTTGTATATCTATGAATCTTGTGTTGATATATGCATTTGTATCGTTAATATACATCTGATCCTATATTGTTTATGGTTATAGATCTCTATGCTTTGATGGTATTATGCTGATTTGACTCTACAGGTGCTCTTTGAAGCGGGACAAGTAAGGAAGGAGTGGCGAAGTTCTATCAAAGGGGAAAGGAAACAAGTAAGGAGCCAAACGAAAGACTGAGGTTGATACTCTCTACTTCTTTCTCATCCATTTCTCATAAAGGAAAGCACAAGTGACTTTAGTTTGTTTGTTTCTAAGATAGCTACTTGTCTTAGTGGGACTAGCAACTCTGAATGGACACTAGTTTTCCTGATAACAGCCACTCCATTCTATTGTGGGTTATGAGGTGCCATCAGTTTCTGTTTAATTCCTTCTGCAGCACAAAAGTATTTAAACTATTGGGAAACATACTCTCCACCATTCTCGCTATGCAAGGCTTTTACTTTCTTTCCAGATCCTTTCTCTGCCAAGGCTTTAAACTCACAAAACCTCAAGAAGGTATGATCCTTCTTTTGCATAAAGTAGATCGAACATCTACGAGAAAAATCATTAATAAAAATAACATAGTACCTTTGCTTAGCAGTGGAGATTGTAGAGAATGGTCCACATACATCTGAGTGAACTCACTCCAGGATTGCTCCAACTCTACTATCTTGATCCTGAAAGGAAGCTTTTGCATACTTACCCAGGGTCCATCTTCTGCATGTATTTGTTTGCTCCAATTTTCCCTTGGGTAAGCCGGTAGAAATTTGCTGCATGATCTTCAAGGCCTCGTGATGCAAGTGGCCTAGTCTTCTATGCCATAG
Source organism: Pinus taeda (assembly GCA_000404065.3). NCBI lineage: Eukaryota > Viridiplantae > Streptophyta > Pinopsida > Pinales > Pinaceae > Pinus > Pinus taeda. The sequence continues at coordinate 10,117 of APFE031217964.1, forward strand.
CTCACCAACATCTTGGTTTTGCACCACCTCTGCTTTGGAACTCAGTGCAACACAGTCATCTAACTCTAGCTTGTAGAGATTCTTTACTCGAATCCCAATTCGCTTGGTCGATTCAGTGCCGATATGCCTCAAGAAAACTTTTCCTTTACTAAAGACTACATCATAGCCTTTATCTTCTAGCATAGCAATAGACACAAGATTCTTTTTCAAACCTGCTACATACTTAAACACAACTGTACCTTCACCTTAGACACAATACTTTCCATCATCGCCCATCTCGATCCGCATCTGGAGATCCTTCTCTTCCAATGTACTGAAAATATTCTTGTCACCTGATATGTGGAAAGAAGCTCCACTATCCAAGTACCAAACACATCCCACCATGGATGAAACCATGCATGCGATAAGTGAGAAATACAACTCAAACTATGAGGCTAATGCAACACCATCAGATCCCTTGGAGGAACCCTTCTTGAATTTATTTTTTGGACAATTCATTGCATAATGGCCCACTTCATGACAATGAAAGCATTTCACTTTCGACTTGTCAACCTTCTTCCCACCATGAGAATATTTGGATTGGGATGCCTTCCCTTTCCCTTTCTTAGCTTTACTCGCTGAATATAGATTTTCTTCATCATATTGTTTTGATGAAGATCCATCCCTGGTGCTTCACCTTATCTCCTCCTGCATCATATTTGACCAAATTCGTTCCCAGTTTGGCAGTTTCTCTCTTCCATTAACCAATTCCTGGTAGCTATGCCAGCTCTTAGGAAGACCGAGGAGTACAAGACTCACCATGTCATCATCAGCTGTCACGATCCCTACACTTCCAAGCTCATCCCTACAGGTGGTGAACTTGTTCAGGAATGTAGAGATTGTGTTGCCCTTTTCACACTTGATCTTTCAAAGCTTATCTTTCAGTGCCAACTTCCTATGATCACTACTATTCTGCTAAATATATTTCAATGTTTTCCACATCGAAAACAGAGTCTCCTTCCGATGGAGGCTTGAGACAATGTGATGTTGAACTCCCTCCAAGAGGATTATCCTTGCTCTAGCCACACACTTTTTCCATTTCGCCAGTTGAGTAGCATTAGCCGGCTTCTGGACTTCTTGATTAATGAAGTCCTTTAGACTGTTATCTTCTAATACTGCCTCCACGCGATCCTTCCAGGCTATATAATTCAAACTATCATCAAGGGCATATTCGAGTCTTAAACCACTGAATGCCATCGGTGAAATAAATGTGATAAGAACTCAATTCAATATTCAGAAACCAAACTTCAAACTTCTCCTGCTTGTATACTGTTCTTCCTTGATCACCTTTGCTCCGATACCATATAGGAATTTCCCACTGTAGATCACCTGGAAATGCAATATACTAAAGCAAAACACTTGATCTACTTCTACAAACAATTTAGCGGAAGCTTAATCAAACATGAGCAACATCAACCAAGAATAGATATAACTGAGAAATGAGAAGTAATCAACCATAACAAAGAAGATATAACACTGGGGAAAGCACCAGCCTAAACCCCAACTATGTATTATCATACAAGTGGAAATCGTGTTCAATTTACAAAAAGAATAATCTCTCAAGCTATCCTGCTCTCTTTGCAATCAAACAATACAACTCACATACTCAATAGACATAGAATATATCATCCTCAAGCCCTCCAAGCCTCCTATTCCCTTGCATAGTTTTTATTGGGGTCCAATGATATTACATGTGTGAATTGGCCTCATCACACTCACCGTAACATCATGTCCAACTGCACAATCCTTAAGGCATAATATTTCTTTTGCATGCAAGGAATATTCACAATGGAATATTCTAGCAACTGATAGTACATTGTCCCTACATCTGATCTCAACTAGGTCTCTGACTGAACTGACATGCATGATTTATCCATGAGTGAATACTCAGTTATCTAAAATACAATAGTTAAATGCATGCAAGCATTAACTAATTGAACTCTCATTAATTCAACAAACTGTTAAATTAATCTAACTCGACTTGACTCAGTTAACTGATCCAACTAATTACAACTCAATATTACAACGCACTCTTATCTCTTTAACTGATGGATAAATCCCTCAATCAAAGGAGAAACTCTTGAATGTCCTCACATAGACTTCATGTTCATAATTTCTTAACTAATTAACTCAAGATGAATTAATTAATCAATTTACAAATCGCTGTTAACATCAAATTCGAATTTTACTTCCTATGTTGAGTCCAGGTGTTATCTCAAAATCAGGCCCTGGAAGGCTACAAACCAGGAAGACTTCAAGTAACTGTTTCAAACCAATCTTTTAGCTAAGGCTTAGCCTCCTTAGCCTGAGAGGGCTCTCTCAAGGGATTAAGGTTTTTGATTATGATCAAGATGGCTAACTCTTTGTGAAACAAATAGAAATGAAAATGGTGGAAACAAAATTAACAGGTATCCATTGGGCCTATGGAGTCATATGTCATCTAGTATTAACAGTAGGATTGGATTTGCATAAAAGTCAAGGCATTCAGATTTCAATATAGGTAGAGCACACCAAACACAAAGAAGACAGTCAACGAGTATATGAAGGAAATTAGAACAATGCAAGTGATTTCTAAGTAATCAAATACTCATAAAACTGTAGATAATCATGAAAATACAACAAAAGAAACTCATACATTGAAGTCTATATGATTCTTGAGAAGCATAAGCCAGTACTGTATTACCAGAAAAACAGAGTCTTTACATAGGCCAAATATCAGAGCTTATTTTCATAAATTTCCAACCTTGAGTACATTGCTCTCTCTCCTATATATAGAATTATTTTACAAGGCTGAGATTCCTCCTCCAACATGAGGGGAATTCGAATTCTACTTCTTATGACACCTATTCACACTTTAACTACCTATTAAATGCAACAAACAGCTAACTAGAAGCTTTAGAAACCTAAGATAATTAGGAGTCTAACTCCATCATCATGATTAAAACAACCTTATCTAAACATTTAAAACATTATTTGACACCTAAAACTCCATGAGTTCGAATTTGATGGTGCTCATAACCTTCCAGCTGGCCCTTGATGGCTCATCCCTTTGCTGTTCCTAGAAACTAGGAGGCTGTCCCTTGCTCTGTTCTGGCTGAAAAATAGGTCTTGGGACAGAGCTCATAACTTCTCATAAAAAATGTATTTGAAAAAAATGAAGGAGGCTTTTGTGAACCAATCCATGCTGAACTAAAACCTCTCTTGGTGTTTTGAAACATCTTTCCTACCGCCCAGAATGAGTGTTTGAAAAACAGGTGTAAAAATATGCTTGTGAAAAACTGCACTTACAGCAGTTTCATAGCGCAAGTTTGATCATTAATTTCTCCCAAATCATCATGGAGTTGAAGAAAGTGGAAGAGGTTTTTGTACTTTAGAATATTAAGAATGTAAACCTCTTTCACGTTTCTGAGATGAGTTTTTAACTACATTGTAATCCCCTTGGAAGTCGACTGCTCTTTTCATAACATAAAACTTTGGAGTTCATAAAAGTATTTCCTTTCCTTGTTTTGCCTTTGCTTGATGTTTATACCTTATAAGTAATCCCTTTCAGATGACCATCCTCAAAAAGATATCCTTTTGTCTTACAAAAATTGTCTATCAAATTACAATATGCAGCTATAGCAGTTTCGTAGCGCTCTACGAAACTGTTGTGCATTAGGCATCACTTACAGCAGTTTCGTGGCGCGCTATGAAACTGATGTGTAATTTCAAAACACAGCTTGAAGACCAAAATTTAACTTTTCTGAGCCTCTTTGTATTGAAACGTCCTTTTCAACTACCCTGAAGCTATTCAAAATTGGAAAGGAGATGCATCATTCTTCAAAAACCTTGCAACAAGGTAAATCATCAAAATTTGGTACATGACCTTACTTGCTATGTGATTTTCCTTAGCTAAGGAAATTCTTTCTGCTGGCTTAGTTGTATCTTCAAATCCTCAATTTGCCTCTTCATAATTCTGATGTTGGGTCTGAGCCTATTATTAATCCATCTGATGTATCTTGCCTTGCTTAACTTCGGAACTGCCTCACTTGAATTTGATGAAGATTTCTGATCTCTGCTCACCATAGGCTTGTTTGCTCAAACTAAGAATGGTATCAAATGTCTATTGCATGAACACGACCAAGATCAGTATGAATATGTTTAGGATCAATTAACTCTTCCCTTACCCTTTTTCTTTGAAATTTTTTCAGTGATAACAGTGGCTCCACTTGGGATAGTGTGCCCTTGTGGTACACTAAGAACTCGTAGGTCCAGTGCTTTATCTTCTTATGATAAAAAAAAAATTATTTGACAAACATTTCCTTTAAGTTTCTTGGGACTTCACCTCGGGCTTAAGCTTGATGATCACTGTAGGAGAAAGAAAGAAAACTACATCTACTTAAAAAATGCTCAGTCAACCTTGAGCTTATTTGCAATTTCCTACCTACCCTATCAATTTCAAACTTCTTTTAGCTCAATCAATGTGAAATTTCCAATGTAGCGAATCATTTGTCTTATCTGATATTTGAGTTTTTTGACTACATCGGAATTCAGAGCAACTATGATATTGTGATGACCACTGCCACTGAAATTGCCTCTGATCTTCATAGAAAAATTGAAATACTGGAGAGTAAAACTCTTCCATGTATTTAGCTATAGGATCCCATAATACATGATCAACTTGATGATTCTCATAACTTTTCGATTGTGCAAATTGATCTTCAATAACAGTGTACTCTTCCTCAATCATGAAAGAGAAAGGAAGCAACACCCTCTCCTTGTGTTCTGCCATAGAAATATTTTGAAAAGAATAATCATAACCATGAAGACTATATGATTGAATTGGACCTTGTAAACCTTCAATGTCTTTCTCAATGTCTTTATCAACTTCATTCAAAAATTTCATCTTACCTTTTGTCTTGCATTCAAATGATTTTAAATACGAAGACAAGGACAAAGAAAAATTTTCATCTATTTCTTCATTAATATGATCATCATTCCATTGTTTGAAACCTTGAATTGAAGGAGTGTTTGCCACCAGATCTAATCTATCTATCCGTTCCTCCAAAAATATAAGCCAAAAGTCCGCAAATCACTTAATAGATTTGGCAGGAAGGCTTTCAACCCACTGTTTATATTTCCCTTGAAATGAATCATAGAACAACATAATGCAAACATCTTTATGTTTAACTCTAAGAAGCTCAGTAAAATCACAGAAATCTGATATATGCTTCAAAGTTAAACTCAAATCTTCTCCATTGAATTTTGGACCATTCCTTAGAAAATATGCATCCTTGGGAAAATGATTTGGGAAAACATGAATTCGTAAAAAAATTATGCATGCATACCTTGAAATAATAATGGTAGCATCTGGGTCCTTCATAACTCCAGTGGAATCACCATGAATCTATGAATTTCGAATTCTTCAACAATGGAGTCTCCAAGGTAGATTGCAGCCTCGAAAATTCTTATGATCTCCCGCTACTTTCATAAGTTCAGTCTTTTGTTTTCGCGAAAGAGTAATCTTTAGGCTCCCGGCAGACACACCAAAATGTTATCTCAAAATCAGGCCCTGGAAGGTTGTAGACCAGGAAGACTTCAAGTAACTGTTTCAAACCAATCTTTTAGCTAAGGCTTAGCCTCCTTAGCCTGAGAGGACTCTCTCAAGGGATTAAAGGCTTTTGATTATGATCAAGATGGCTAACTCTTTGTGAAACAAATAGAAATGAAAATGGTGGAAAAAAAATTAACAGGTATCCATTGGGCTTATGGGGTCTTATGTCATCTAGTATTAACAGTAGGATTGGCTTTGCATAAAAGTCAAGGCATTCAGATTTCAATATAGGTAGAGCACACCAAACACAAAGAAGACAGTCAATGAGTATATGAAGGAAATTAGAACACTGCAAGTGATTTCTAAGTAATCAACTACTCATAAAACTGTAGATAATCATGAAAAGACAACAAAAGAAACTCATACATTGAAGTCTATATGATTCTTGAGAAGCATAAGCCAGTACTGTATTACCAGAAAAACAGAGCCTTTACATAGGCCAAATATCAGAGCTTATTTTCATAAATTTCCAACCTTGAGTACATTGCTCTATCTCCTATATATAGAATTATTTTACAAGGCTGAGATTCCTCCTCCAACATGAGGGGAATTCGAATTCTACTTCTTATAACACCTATTCACACTTTAACTACCTATTAAATGCAACAAACTGCTAACTAGAAGCTTTAGAAACCTAAGACAATTAGGAGTCTAACTCCATCATCATGATCAAAACAACCTTATCTAAACATTTAAAACATTATTTGACACCTAAAACTCCATGAAGTCTAATTTTATGGTGCTCATAACCTTCCAGCTGGCCCTTGATGACTCATCCCTTTGCTGTTCCTAGAAACTAGGACACTGTCCCTTGCTCTGTTCTGGCTGAAAAATAGGTCTTGGGACAGAGATCATAACTTCTCATAAAAAATGTATTTGAAAAAATGGAATGAGGCGTTTGTGAAAAAATCCATGCTGAACAAAAACCTCTCTTGGTTTTTTGAAACATCGTTCCTACCGCCCAGAACAAGTCTTTGAAAAACAGGTGTAAAAATATGATTGTGAAAAACTGCACTTACAACAGTTTCATAGCGCAAGTTTGATCATTCATTTCTCCAAAATCATAATGGAATTGAAGAAAGTGGAAGAGGTTTTTGTACTTAAGAACCTTAGGAATGAAAACCTCTTTCATGTTTCTGAGATGAGTTTTTAACAGCTTGGTAATCCCCTTGGAGGTCGACTGTTCTTTTCATAACATAAAACTTTGGTGTTCATAAAAGTCTTTCCTTTCCTTGTTTTGCCTTTGCTTGATGTTTATACCTTATAAGTAATCCCTTTAAGCTGCACATCCTCAAAAATATATCCTTTTGCCTTACAAAAATTTTCGATCAAATCACTATATGCAGCTACAACAGTTTTGTAGTGCGCTATGAAACTGCTATGCATTAGGCATCACTTACAGCAGTTTCGTAGCGCGCTACGAAACTGCTGTGTAATTTCAAAACACAGCTTGAATACCAAAATTTAACTTTTTTGAGCCTCTTTGTATTGAAATGTCCTTTTCAACTAACCTAAAGCTATTCAAAATTGAAAAGGAGATGCATCATTCTTCAAAAACCTTGCAACAAGATAAATCATCAAAATTTGGTACATGACCTTACCTGCTATGTGATTTTCCTTAGCTAAGGAAATCATTTCTGCTGGCTTAGTTGTATCTTCAAATCCTCAATTTGCCTCTTCACAATTCTGATGTTGGGTCTAAGCCTATTATTAATCCATCTGATGTATCTTGCTTTGCTTAACTTAGGAATTGCCTCGCTTGAATTTGATGAAGATTTATGATCTCTGCTCACCATAGGATTGTTTGCTCAAACTAAGAATGGTATCAAATGTCTATAGCATGAACACGACCAAGATCTGTATGAATATGTTTAGGATCAATTAACTCATCCCTTACTCTTTTTCTTTGAAATTTTGTCAGTGATAACACCAGGGACTGACTAAAATAAGAAGGGATACCGAAATGCTATTTTTAGAAAAGCTATTTTTAGCACTTTCACTTTTCACCCATTGTAGCTAAGATCCACAATGGCTGAACTGTTATTTATAACTTGACTCTTTATGCCCTTCGATCTGTTGGGGTTCTCAACCCAGACCCTAGGGTGTATTATTCTCGTAACATTTTCTATTTTTAGAATTCGTTTGTAGGTCATTTATGTACTAGGTTAAAACCTACATTTGGTATGAGAGTTGTTTCAGCTTCAAGGGGGCACCTTTGCTGCTGAGGGTTTTTTCTCGAGCCTATGATAGACCTTGTTAAGTGGGAGATATGCGGGATCGATTCATGCAGTGAAAGAAAATGGGGAGTAGTGGAATGATAGAGATCAAGAAATTTAATGGTCAGAGTTTTAAGTTGTGGAAACTCAAGATGGAGGATCTGATGATGGATAAATATCAGTGGATGGTGGTAGATCCGGGTACTAAACTAATGGAAATTTCAGATGAAGACTGGAAAAAGTTGGATCGGAAAGAAAAGAGCACAATACGATTGTGTATCTCAGATTCAGTATTGTTGAATGTATAGGTGGAAGCTACGATGAAGGCTTTATGGGACAAGTTAGGGACTTTGTGCCAATCTAAGTCTCTGGTGAACAAACGGTTGCTACAGAAAAAGATGTATAACTTGAGGATGAAGGATGGAGACTTGGTGACAGAGCATCTGTATGCCTTAATATTGTGGTAATCCAATTGTTATCTGTTGATATTAGAATTTCAAATGAAGATAAGTGCATTTATTTGCTTTGTTCTCTACCAGATTCATGGGATAGTTTGGTTGTTGCAATAGGTAGCAATATAACCACTGTGAAGTTTGATGAAATAGTCTCATCCTTGCTATCGGAGGAGATGATACAGAAAAATATGGAGGGCCATAATGGAGATGCCTTGTCTATATGAGGATGTCCTAGAATGGAAACAAAAATAAGTCCCAGAGTGGGAGTGTTACACAGTAATTTGTCATCGTTTGTCACCGTCCCTGTTACCCCTCTCCCGCATCTTGGAGGACCCATTCCGGGACTTGTGAGAAGTGACAAGACTTGAAACCACTTGCATTATTCACCTCTAAACATGAGCTTCATATGCCCTTAAGACATCCCCTGCTCATTGCCCTTAAAAGCAGCCCTTTTTGCATTAGCGCTGGTACCCTGTGTTATGCCCGTGCCAATGGGGAAAATCCTATTGAAAAGGCGCGCCATTAGCGCTCTGTCCCAAAGTCGCAATCGCGCCAACCATTTTGGGAAAAGTTTTGAACTAATCAAACCTCCGAAGGTTCTGTCCAACTCATTCACCAAACTGATTCCAAGTTGAGTGAGGATGGTTTGGCTTCGAATCTCCTTGGATGG